>JAQIXS010003560.1:0-17723 GCA_034700785.1 Rossiulus vilnensis | reverse complement strand
GAAAGACTCAGAAGAAGATGAGCAGAAAGATTCAAAGAAACATCAGGGAATGAACCACCAACACATTCCTAAAGAGGGAGAAGAGCATGATGGTCATCAATTCACTGGACTGCCTAAAGAGTTTGAGGGTGAGACTACACCACAAACTGATGCGAGAAGGCGACGAAGAGACAACGAAGACCAGGAAGAGAAAGACTCAGAAGAAGATGAGCAGAAAGATTCAAAGAAACATCAGGGAATGAACCACCAACACATTCCTAAAGAGGAAGAAGAGCATGATGGTCATCAATTCACTGGACTGCCTAAAGAGTTTGAGGGTGAGACCACACCAGTTATCGAGGAGTGAAAGCAACGAAAAGACAACAAACCACACCAGAACGAAAAAGATTAAACGACAAAGAATAAGATTTTCCACACAGTTCTAATTACAATAAAAGCCCATTGAATTAGTAACTGTCATTATTTTGTAGAACACATCAACATGTTAAAAACACAATGGAACTGCTCAAGTCTATGAAATAAATAGTATGCTATGCCCTTACGAATGTACAAGTATTTATAGCAATAATCAATTCTTTTGGAAGTCATCAAGCATTTTCATGCCTCTGGAGAAGCCACCGTTTATCTTTTAAGGTGTAATGTGACTTTAGAGTAATTATTCATTTACTCTGTTATTTCAGGGAAAATGAGGTGAAGCTTACTTCCAAGCTTAAAGTATCCAAGGGCACTTTAATAATAACGGAAGCGCAAGGCTATCACAGCGGAAATTACACCTGTCAAATAAAAAACAAAGTGGGGAAGGACAGAATTCGATACTCAGTCAGTATACTGGGTACGTTCATGACACATTTAGGTCCCATTTAATAAAGGAAATTTGCTATAATTAATTAGCTGACAAAAAGGTATGCATTTTATTTCAGCTCCACCATCAGCACCGAAAATAAACTTAAATTTTACCACAAGAACTTCTCTTCAAATAAGCTGGAAACCGGGCGCCAATAATGGTGCAGAAATCAAAGGTTTGAAGCTCGCAATACCATTATTAAGTAATTATAAAGCAAGTGAAAGATCAATGTCAATTATACGTTTTGCAGGATTCATTTTTCACTTCCGAAAGCAGGAAAATTCCTGGGAACAAACCGACCTGGACCCAGATCTGACCAATTACGAGTTGACCGAACTGCAATGCGGCACACTTTACGAGATATTCCTGGTAGCCTTCAACGACATCGGTGCAGGAGAACCTTCGGATATCATAAGAGTAGCTACAAACGGAAGTGGTGGGCTTCATTTCAAATTCTTAAAAACAATCATAATTATGCAATTTGCAATAGATTTCTAGCATTATCAATCTGTACAATGTAACTGCCATGCCTTTTCCATTGACATACAAGACATGAACGTAATAAATGTCATGACTTCATAGTCCAGGAGACGATGTAAGCGACGTGAAAGCAAACGTAATAAGTGATATGTTACATTTCCCTGAATTTGCCCAGACTATTCCATGTCTTTCTTAGTTCACTGACAATTCCAGGTCAATACAGGTTTCCCAGACCTGGCGGAAACATTTATAGTATAATTGAATTTTGCTGAAAACTGTCTCCAGAAATTTCTTCAATGAGCTCTATGCATTTCATTTGACTGCAGTGCCAGAGTTACCGAGAGACGCATCAGGAATCGAAGAAGGCGCCACATCGCTCATTGTCCATCTCGACAAAGCGGTCAACGGGGATTGCCCGGTCAACAGATACGTGATCGAATACAAATCCAAGTACAGCGACCTCTGGCTAGTGGGTTACGACGAAACCTCTCTGAATCAGAAAACGGTGGTCATACCGGATCTCCTGCCTGGATCTTGGTACAATCTGCGGCTCAAGGCAAGAACCAATGCCGGAACTGCCACGGCTGAGTACGAGGTGGCCACCCTGGGCTTAAATGGAGGTAAGTCCATTTCTCTGCAACTAACTAGCCAGCAGCTTAAGTCTAACATGTGTATTTAACTCCATTTTTTAGGCACTGTTAATCCCAGTTTGGAGTCAGCCGTGATAGAAGACGGTCGAAGCATCCTATTTTACATCGACCTCAGAATAGTGATTCCCATCGCCGCTGGCATCGGCCTGCTACTTCTCGCACTCATCATAATGTGCGTCTGCGTGGAGAAGAAGAAGGAAATAGCGCAGCAATCCCCAAGTAAGAATTATTGCTCAAATCGATTGACATTTACGAAGATACCCTTTGAAAAAATATTCTTTGGATAAAGTCTTAGTCAGAGTCAATATAAAAGTTTGAGGAAATTTCATCTGCATGAGAAGTATCAGCAGTCTAGAAAAAAAGATGTAAAATTTCAAATTCAAAAACTGATCGATTAGCAGTTATTGCTTCATGTTCAAATTGATAGGACGAAAGAAATTAGCTAAGCATCAATTTAAACCAATTGAAAGCTTTTCAGCATTGTCGATTAGTTTTTGAATAATTTAAAGTTTGAAGCATTTTTCTAGACTGCGGATACTCTTTCATGCAGGTAAAATTTCCTCAAACTTTAAGCAATATAATTTCTATTTTTAACATCATTAATACGGGCGCTTTGGGGGTATATTCTTGAGGGTGAACTGGGTGATCCATATAAAAATTTGCAGTCTTTTTTTTATCAGAAATTGAGCATTTGGATTTCACCCCGACCATATGGCATTTAGCTGCTAATAGTAGTAGTGGGTTGAACTGAATTGAACTGCTTTGGATTCCTAACGTCATTCCAAAACTCATTACAGAAATGTCGAGTCGAAAAATCCCCTAACAAATTATTCAATATCTGCTCACCCAAAATTCAAAATTTCTCAGCAGCAAATTGTGCATGTTTTTAATTCATAGCCGATTGCACCAAACTCTGCGTAATTAGCGATTAAAATGGGAATCTGTCAGCCTGTCAACACTTATTTCAATCGCCAATTTGAAAAACGGAATTCGGTGCAATCGTTGAAAAAAAAAGTGTTTGAAAAGATCCGCCAATTGTGATATGCACATTTTTCCAGGAAAAGTTCAGAAAGCAGATAAATTAAACAATTCCCATTTGGCACGACGTTCAAAAGACCCTGAAGGTGTAACTGACAGTTTTACATACCTCAGGCGCACAAATGTGGACCCCAAACGACAGAAAACTGACCCAACATCCCAACAAGGTAGATGACAATAATACCGAAAATTTAAAATATTAATCAACGCCTCTATGTAACTAATACGAACAATCGAAACTGGTCAACAGAAAATGCGGATACACTGTATAACAACTAATGTCTATATAGTTTAACAATAAAAGAAAAATTTAAAAAAAAAATTTGGAATACTCAAGAGATAAAATTTTACCATATTTTTAAGCTCAATTATCACTGGGCTTTGACTTGTTTCAGCACAACTGGTTTCGACTGTTTTCCATTGTATATTTGAACCTCTACTTCTTTTAAACTTATTTCCATTGATGAGCAGCTCATATTTTGTAGTTTTAGATGGGTTGGTCTCATTTACTGAGGACACAAGCAGGACAAATTCATATTGCGATGGCAACCACGTTTGTTTTAACTGTTAGTAAAAAAATTACGATTACTCGCACAATTTGCACCAGAATAAATAAAAAAATACGACTTCTTGTAGTAACAATAAATCTAATGATTGGGAATAAGTAAACATTGAACCCATTAAAAGATTTCTGGCTGCTTTTCAGCTTTACGTGCACGATCTTTTATGACTAACCTCTGGCTAATTCGCTATTTGACGTTCAGGCATGCCATATTTTCCCATAAAGAGTTGCTAAATCATGTCCAAATTTGTAACGAGGGCATTCGCCGTTTAAAGCAGGCAAGATCACCTTATAAATAACGAAGCTGTTGTCATATTTCAAGCAATGTCTCCGTATGCATCGTAATGCATGGCCTATTTCGTGAATCGTTAAATTATTGACAAGGGTGAAGCATAAGTCGATTGCTGTTCCAAACATACAGTATAATGATAAGATTATTAAAAATAAAAGCCTGACTTACCATTAAGCGTGGATGCATTTTTGCAGTTTTTGGGACAGAAGGGTTTATGCCTCACCTTGTATTTTCACGACCTCAAACTAACTTCAGCATATTGTTTCTGCTTTTGATGCATTTTTCGAACACCTTGACGCATATCAGCACAAGACAATCTGCATGGGTATTTGACAAATTAACGACCTGGGTGATAATTTCAGCATTTCTTGTTTGCTTTTTTCAAGTAAAACCAACCAGCGAAGATCTCGCCCCGTACGCAACATATCACCTGAACAACGGCACCGAATTGCAGACTTTTCAGCAGAGGACATCAGCTCCAACTGGACAAACCTCAGCCACGGTAAGATGAGAAGATGCTTCATTTCATAGCTGTTCCATTGATATACTGTACACTAAGTTTGAGTCTGGAACAACCAGCAATTATGACAGAAACTCAGTACTAGTAGGCTACTCACCATGCATTTGTTAACACGATTAATAATTCTCGATTCAGGATACGGAAGACGAAACGTTGGAGCGTGTCAAACTACATGGCATTCAACAGTTTCCAGCAAGGCCTAAATCATACACACCAGGTAACCATTGTAGAGGGAATGCATTGGGATAATGCCCTATGCCATAGACCTACTCTTACAAAATATGCTCACCTTGATATTTCACAACAATAAGACAACTTTATGGTTGAAATGTGGACAAAACCAAGTCTCCCCCAACTTTTCAGTTAATTAGGCAGTGCAGTGCGTACTAAATAATTCAAATTAATATCACTAATTTAAAATTTACCAAGAAAGTACAGTAGGCTTCTTACCTCAAAAATTCGAAATAGAAATAGAACGTCGAAGGAGTTCTTTTTAGCCAGCTCACGGCTGGCAGCTGAGCCGGCTAGCCTTGAGCCGTTAACCAGGAATTCGATTAATTAAGGAATGATAATGAATGAATGAATTTACTGATCAAACGATGAAAGATAGAGAATATGCTGTTTAAGGCTGAGCCGAAAAGCCCGCCCACAATGAAAAAAATTACATGTATTTTGCCCATAAGGCAAACAAATTATTCGCACATATTTGTTTTAAATACTTATTATAATTGCCAAATCCGTTTTCTCCAATGTAGAGTTGGTCGTTCACAAGGATTTCAGATTTGGTTTATAATTTAAAAATGTCCTATTCATGAAATAAAAAATGTAAGATATTTTTAAACGGCTTATTGCGCAACCGCCGAAAACAGGGCTTCCCTGCATGGATATCTTGCGTTGTGGGTTTCCTAACGTTTTTTTTCAAATTTCTTAAATATTTATCAATAAACGGAACATTTTGAAATTACCAAACAAAGCTGAAACCCTAGTGCACGAATAATTCTACAATGGGGAAAACGGGTTCAGCAGTTGTAATAAGTATTTGAAGCGAGAATGTGCGAGTAATTACTGCATTTTTGCATTGTGGGAATGCCTTTGGCTCCGCCTTAATCGCAAAATACAGAAAGCCGGGAGTCCGGAGTACGAAAAATCAATGATATTAAATGCCTAATACCGTAGGCCTACCTGTACAAAACATCCATGCACTTGCCCAATTTGAATGCTCTTTGATACAACCACTAGTGAAATGCGCGCAAAACAAGATTTCAAACTTCTCCGCCAATTCGGCAAATTCCAACACACGCAATCTCGCATAGTGTATGCTAATTAATCGAAATTCATCCAGCTAATTTACTAAAAAAATAGGGTTCTTACCACAGAGATTCCCACCTCAGAATAGAACGTCGAAGGCGTTCCAATTAGCCGGCTAGCCTTCAGCCGATAATCTGACCTTGTCCGACCTTGAACGCTTCGCTATAATCAGCCTGGTAATATTCTCCAGTCTGACGTTAAACTTTGCCATACAAAATCGGTTAATTAACTAATGATACTAAATTTAAAATTTACCGATTGAAGATAAAACTATGTGGGGCATAACGCGATTACCATACTAATTACGGTAATGCCCTACACCGTAATTAGGCCTAGCCTACCGATATACACTGTACAAAATATACGATTTGATTTAAAAGCATTCTGACAGGCCCACTAGTGAAATGCGGGCAAAACGAGATTCCCAACATTTCCGTCAGTTCGGCAAATGCCAACGCATGCTAAATAATTTAAATGTATCTAGATAATTCACTGCAAAAGTAGGTCTGTTTCTTACCTCAAAATAGAACGCCAAGGGGGTTCTTTTTGAGCCGTTAGCCGGCTAGCCTTGAGCCGATAATCTGACCTTGTCCGACCTTGAACGCTTTGCTGGAATCCAGTATCGCTTTAAACTTTGCCATAGAAAACTTGTTACTTAAAGATTGATGGTAAATTGATGCATTTATTGATGAAGGATAAAAAATATGGGTTATTCTGCCTATAACCGCAGTTTCACTTAAAACAAATTAAATACATAATGATAAGTTAATTACAACCTGTTATAATTGTGTATATATTAAATATACAGATGGTCTTCACATAATGACATATTTTACATTAGTAAATTCATCAAATTAATTTAAGCTAGCCTGCTTTAATGTTATAATTATTTGCATATTAAACATATGGACCTGATGCATATAAATAATATTAATTTTCGATAATTCGTTACTTGACAAATTTTTATATGGAAAAGTTGAACGCCATTCTGGATTAATCTGGCTTTTAACTATTCAGCCATGTTTTCAATGGCAACCATAACAATTTAGCTATTTTAATATTAAACTCGAAGTTCCACTTTCTAGCTTGAACCCCTGCCTATTGTCCAGTTTTCAAAGTCCCCACCCCCTCCTTATACACCTTGCAAATCTACAAATCACAATTTTTAAAACTTAAATGTGACAATTATCTAAGAATATCATTTGTTAATCAATAGGTTATGCCAATATTTTGGCAGAATCTCCATCTACAGGTAAAAAGAAACTAAGACAGGTGGCCATTCCCACAGCACCGGTGTTACCCATCCTGCCAGGGTTACCTCCTCCCAACCGAAGAGGTTCCCAAGGGTCTCAAGCATCTAGTAAGTCAGTTATTATGCATGCAAATGCTAGCTTTTTCTTGCATTCTTTTGGTGTTATGAGATCCACAGGTTTATTTACGGTTTACTTTGAAGAAATTTCGAAAAAATTCGGTTGTGCCTGGGAGTTTGCCTCCTAAAATGTGTAGCTACATCCAGTATCGCTCTGTTTTTTTTAGTTGGGCCTCCACCATATCCCCCAGATGTTGTTCAAAACGGTGCAAAATCTCAGCTCAGTAGGCCGGGAACCCCTAATTCGTCTTCATCGACACCTGCGATAAAGCACAAACCACTGTTCATCGGCAATGACACGAGGTCTGTGCTTCTTCAAATGTTTCTGGATTTCTGCCAGTTGAATTAATTCGTTTATACTGACAAAGTGATTTTCTGGTTGTATTTTTCCAGTCTTCCCATAGCTCCACCCAAAGAGTTGGCCATGTACACCCCTGATTCGTACAGACAAGATGCATCTCTGCCATTACCACCAAACATGAGTATCGATGGCAAGTATATTTAGCATAATCATGGAAACTAATTAATTAGATGTTGTTCATTAATTCTAGCGTTTGTCTAGCAATTGGTATTGCGGGTGATGGCAATAATTCATGGTTTTATGAAACAATCACTTCAGCAATTTCGAAATTATTAAGCAGTTTCAATAGAAGCGATACTGCGATAAAATTTGCATTTCGGTGTGGAACTTATAACACAAAAAAATTACTATTTTAAATAATTAATTCTGCAGATTTTGCTGCAGTAGATTTTTTAACCATTTTTTCCCCCATGGGTGGTAGCAAATTAACCTCTATGAAAAAATTACCAAAAAATATTTTGCTTAAGGCTTGGAAGGGTTAGATTGGCAATTGAATTTGACAATTTAAAAAAAAAATGATAATGTGAATATCTCGGTAAAACGAGATAATGCTTGAATAATAAGTGGCACATCCTAATTATTCAATTTCGATTTCAGTGTCGCCAGTATACAGCAATGTTGCAGATGCAAAAGAGTTCTTAACAAGGCATGTCTTTGATCCTTATCATATTCGAAAACCAACGTAGGCCTAGGTTTTATCCCCCTCATGCATTAGTGTCGATTGAAAAATGCTTTCAATTAATTCAACCACACGTTTGCTTTACTCCAAACAGATCATGAACTTGTAAAACACGTCTGTAACTACGTAAGCATCTTGCATCTCACGGTCTTTGCTGACTTCGTTAGATTGAAAATCGAGCTTAATTGTTCCAAGTGAAACTGTCTTTAAAAGCTGTTTTGGATACTAATAAAAGTCAACAAATACCCACTTAGCATCACGTTTTTTGCTATTAAAATGAATTACAAAATTAACATTTAATTCCTTTTTGACAGGGTAAGAAACCAACACGGTTCTCAACCCAAACAAACTTTGTATTAACAAAATGGACCAACCCGTCACGCTGTGATGAGCACGTTTAAAGTTTTCCAACCACCTGTTCATTCCGAAGACTCAACGAAAACGAAGCTTGGCTTTAAAAAGTGGCGAAGAAATGAAAAACAAAACAAAAACAAAACATGGTGCATCATCATCGTCGTGAGGATACTCGCGGGGTATCGTACAACAATTCCACAAATAAATTTCTATACGTTAATTGTGTTTAAAAAAAAACCAAAAAAAACCAAAACCCCAACCAACCTGGATCATTAATTAACTGTCATTTTTTAACGAACCGCGAAAGCCCATTTTCGGTGAGAAATGTTCCGGTCGAATGTCACTATTACTATAGATGTGTTTTTCTTTTTCGAAAATTTTGTACTCGCTATTAGGAAATCCTTGTGTGTAAATATAACGGGGCCATATACGGCCATCATCATACAATCTGTATTAAAGCTATTGTTTTAATGCATTTTTTTGGTAGCTTCTTTTAAAAATACGACAATCAACTTACCGGCCTAAAGTTTTTACGGTAAAGCTTACCATTATTACGTCTGAAAGTGCATCGAACCCGGTACGAGAGACCCGTGCTTGATCTTGATTTCCGGTGGCGTTCAGCCACTTAAAAACTACATTCGGATTCAGATTTTTACCTAAAAGACAATTTCTTTTATTACGAAAAAGAAGAGTGAAATTTTAAAACAAATTGCACACGTTTGATTCGTCCACTCAAACAAATTAAATCAACGAACTGAAAAGAAAAAAAAATACCGGCTATTTCTCGGCTTCTTCCCCTCGGCTCCTCGCTATTTACACGGATCCGTCTGCGAGCGCTTAATTACACAATGTACAGGCCTCCTAACCAGAAGCAATAACAACGTTTAACACCCCACATGTGATGACTACATGTGGAACGGACATTCGGAACACTACGAGCCCGATTCCATGGGAATGAGCAGGTAGAAGTAAGGCAAGTCGAAGAAGTGGTGCTCGCATTCGGTGTGCCGAATTATCCTGCCGACCAGCAAATGCCTGCCGTATTTTATGGCCTCCCCCCGGTCGTGGGCCAGACCCACCATGATCAGCCAGTCCACGAGTTCGTTGCCGCAGAACACGGAGCGGTATCGCTTCATGCGCCATCTAGAATCGAGGGGGTGACATTTGTAACAATCATACGCGACAACATCGAAAACAGGTGTCATTCGAATTAAAATTTGAGGGAAAGGCGAGGAGATTTCTAAATGTGTTTATACCATTTATATCATTGATCGAAATGTAATTCTGTTCTCTTATGAAATTTTAGTCAATTCGGGGTGCTTTTGAAAGTGCTTTACATCGTTCACGAAACGAGCAATTCCGATTTTGAACTGGATATCAATTTTCCGAACGAATGGGATTTTATTATTTTAATACCTTCTGCGGGGCCTTTTTCGCGGCTCACGAGCGTAACTTTCGAAGGCAGAAGGGTTAAACGCAGAGCAATAAAGGTTTTGACAAGAAACATCGGTCGCAACGCACCTTCTGTCCCGCACCAGGTCCTGCACGCATTTCTCGTAATGGTAGGTCATGAACTGCTCGCAGATCTGCCTGCTTTCTATCGGCACGTCTTCCACCTTGGGCAAGACTATGTTCTCGGCTCCGTACCAGAATTTTCGCCACCTGAAGGAGACGGGTGTTTAAAAAAAAAAAATGAAACGCCATCGATGGACGGCGGATGCATGGGATAACTAACGCACGCACCTCTTGATGAACGGCAAAATGATTAATTTGGCATCCAAGCCAAAAACGGCAAACACGAAGAACCCCTGGAATTGAAAGGCAGATTCTAATCATTAGGTGTTAGGGAAGGACACATTCTAAGACGCCCAACTGATCGAATAAGAGTCATCAGCCGTTAAAAAGTTTGATTTGTCTTGCGGGGTTTAACGAGCGCAACGTCACCTGTCCAAAATTTAACGCTCCGTCTAGAAATTCGAGTTCCACGTAAATGCCGGATGCTTCCTCCATGATCAGTTTCCACATGCATAGCGCAAATCCCTTTGCGACGGAAAGAATGATTTCAGGCTCGGTTATTGCGAAATTTTTTTTAAAAATGATTTTTTTCCCCTGGGATATTTACCACGGTCATGGACATGCACAGCAGCAGCAGGAGAACGACGTGCCGAAGGACCTGGTATTCGTCATCCCTGTCTCTGACTATGGCCGATTCTTCGGGTTCCGTCAGGGTCTGGTACGAGCGATACTTCTGCACCATGGAGGAGCATTCCTGTCGTTGCTTAATCGAGCAGTTGTGGCTGGTGCTGCAGAGATCGTGCGATGGACTGAACAAGCTGAAATAATCACGAAATCAATTTTAGAGAAACTAAGGGTTTTTATTTCGGTTTCAAACTCTTGGATGATATCCGAGCTATGGAATTAATTTTAATGAAACAGAATTTTACTTAAGTTTTAATGTTTTGGATAATATCCAAGCTATGGAATTAATTTTAATGTATGAAACAGTATTTATTGTAGTTTTAATGTTTTGGACAATGGCCGAGCCGTGGAAATGATGAAATCATGGAATTGAAGGAATTAATTTCAATGAAAAAGAATGTTATTTTAGTTTTAATCTTTCGGACAATATCCGATCCATGGAGTTGATATAATCAATTTTAATGAAACAGAATGTTACGTTAGTTTTAATGTTTTTGGACAAAATCCGAGCTGTGGAATTAATGGAATCACGGAGATAGTTTTAACGAAACAGAATTTTATTTTAGTTTTAATGTTTTGGATAATATCCAAGCTATGGAATTAATTTCAATGAATGAAACAGTATTTATTTTAGTTTTAATGTTTCGGACAATATCCGAGCCATGGAGTTGATATAATAAATTTTAATGAAACAGAATTTTACTTCGGTTTTAAAAGTTTTGGACAATATCCGAGATCAGGGATATAGGACCCAATATTAAAATAATTACAGTAACCTTTCGTCCAACGGCTGAATACTTTCATCGTCCGCATTAAAGCAAATGTCTTCCACATCCTGCAAGCAGCACGTCGAATCGTTGTTATCTGCGTTCAGAAAATACACGATATTCTCCAATGGCAATGACTTTAAAAAGCACTTAAAAACATCGCGTGGAAGAGCAAAAAAAAATCACCTCTTTTAAACTGGCACTGGTCTCCTTGACACGCCACGAAGCTTCTTCTAGCCCGATGCGCGGCCGACATGAACTGCTCGGTTGGGACCGGCATTCTTTCGCTATTGATGCCGATCTTTGAAGCTTCGCATTCCTCGTCCAGCTTATCGTCGTGCAACAGCGACTGGTATTCGGCGTGCCTCTTCTCGTATCTTTGGTGGAGAATTAGCGACAAAACTGTGACCACCAAGCTGCATAACAAGACGAGACAAGCAGTGGTGGCCTAAAAAAAGGAGTTGAGATAACAAACAAAAAATTGGGCCATTACTTAATTATGAATGCAAAATTTCTGAAGCATGGACCTAAGCGAAGGACCGATAAAGGCTTACCTGAGTTCGGCCATACTGAAAATTAGGATCAGTTTTTTCTTTGATATCAGATTCGCGCTCCTCCAATAAACATAAAATGGTCACCAGGCCTGCAGGAATTCTGTTTTGAAATCGAGACGAATTGAAAAAAAAATGCCATTAGTACAATTTTACGGTTTTAAAAGCTTTCCCAAAAATGCCATAAGCAAAGCTTAATCTAGGGTGTTTGGTATTGATAATCTCATTGTTCGTGTCACAATAGCAAAAAACTTATAAACGACTGAATTATTATTATACTGTAAGTAAAGATTAGAAACTCTCAATTGGAATCATTTAGATACAAATTGTTTTATGTGCACTTTATTTATGTTTTGATTATTTATAAATAAATGCTGAAAGTTTAAAAACGGGTTACTCCCAAATTTGCAAGCGTGACATTTTCATCTGGTAGAAAACATTTACTTTCATTTATTTTTTTCATTTTAAACTTTAATAGTAAATAAATGCTGAAAGTTTACAATAAAAGTGTTACTCCCAACCAAATTTGCGAGCGTGACATTTTCATTTCATAGAAAAAAAATACTTTCATTTATTTATTTTTTGATTTATTTTAAGTTAATAAATAAATGCTGAAGTTATAAAAAATGCTATTCCCAAATTTGCAAGAATTTTTTTTTTAAATGTACACTTTTGACTTCACATACGTGTGATCGTCATTCTGACACTCTCGAAAACTCACCCCCAGCCAATAATCGCAAAAGCCGGCCTCATGCGCAGCGCGAAACACAGGCTGCGCGACCGGAGCAGCAGCAGGCTGACCGCCAAGAGGGCCGTCCAAATGCGAGAGCTGAAGACACCGATGGTGAACATGATGAACTGCAGGTGGATTTGCCAGCTATGCTTGCACTCCAAAACGTCCCACAGCAACGCCCCGATGCACGCCACCAACTAATGGAATTGGGAGGAAATTTCACGAATCAACAATGGACACCGATAACTCTAAACAAACATTGTCATATTAGAATATTACAAAAGAAAACAGGCAACAAAACTGCATGATAAAAAACAACAAATTGGTTTTTGCCACCAAATTAGTTACCCGAGGTAAACCTAATTGATTTGCATCTAGGGTAAAATTGAACGCATTTCTGAAACAAGCCGAATTTGCACGGAGCATAAAAAATAATCGAATTCTCCAAAGGCCCGCAACGGTTTTTTTTCTTCAAATTTCTTAATTTTTTTTTTATATATATAAATAAACGTTGCATCTTGAAATTGTAAGCCAAAGCTGCAGCCCTAATGGACCACCAATTCTACATTGGTGAAAATAAATTGAACAATTATAATGGATATTTTGAAGGAAAAATATTGTTGGTAATATTTTTGCACGGTGGGGCATACTTTTGGCTCATCCTTAAAATCAGTATATTGTCATTTTAGAAAATAAGGGGGAGGGGTATGAAGAAAAAAAAAGAAATAAAAATTGAATATACACTGTAAATAAGAATAATATTATGACTTGGCCATCAAATTAGCTGCCAGAGGTGAAGCTCGTTGCTTCGATTTGCATTTTGTAAAGGTTAAATTTTTAGGACATAGATCTAGGACAAAGTTAAAAACGAATTTATCGAAGAGTACAAGCCTGAGAAATGACGAGGCACAGCGTCATGAAGTGCGGCATTTTCTTCCACTTCCGACTGAGCAGAAACACGGCCGTGGCCCAAACCTAGGATTAAGCGGATGAGACGCGGTTTTGAAATTAGGTTTTGAATTTCGTGAATCCGACGCGAAAGGTACGTACGCAGCTAACGATGCCGATGATGCTGATGTTGAACAGAAACTTGTTCAGATCTTGCAAGTAGTCAGTGTCCTTGGTGACGTGAAGGGTGACCATTTTGGCCGACACAAACATGAGAGGGGCCGAAAAAAAAGTGCAGGCCACCATAGCAGTGGCAATCTGAAAGAAAAGATTTTATCTATAAAAGACTTAACTATTCAGGATACCCCAGAAATGTTATGTTCAATTTCCCTGATTTCTCCTGATTTTTTTTGAACAAATTTCCCCTAAACAATGATGCGAAATTGTGACGTGTGCAAATGGAATTTTACCTATTTTTTTTATTAACACAGGACTCAAGAGTGCCTGTCTTGAACTTTTCCAAATAATTACATTTTTTTCTTCTTTTTCTCAAAAGCCATGAAAAATGCGGATTTGAAACAAATTTTTTAAAAAAATTGTTGTTTGATTAAGCTGGCACGAAAGGGCAGAAAATTTGTAATTAACAACCTGATGAAAATCAGTAAGGAATGCTACATGATTATAAGAGAAATTTCATATTTTTACAAACACAGGACATGAGTGTGCCTGTCCTGATTAACGAGGAATGGTGTCTATTGGATTCACCACTGCGAATTGCTCGATTTTCAATAACTTTTCCGAATAATTACATTTTTATAAAGGCCAGTAAAAATACGGATTTGAAATAAATTTAAAAAGTTCTCGATTGATAAATTCCTAGATGGCATCAAATGGCAGAAAATTTGTAATTATAAAATCGGTAAATGATATCAATATCATGTCTTTTCATAGCTTCTTATTCCTATAACAATGTGAAATCAAAAGTAATATTGATATGTGAAATTTCCCTGTCTTTTTCGAAATCAATCTCATTTCCCTGACAATACCACGGCCTTCCTAATTTCCCTGGCAATTCCCGGTTTTCCAGGTCTTGCTTTTTCGGTCAGACCCACATTTTCGCTTCAAATACATGCACTTCTTAAAATTGCTTAATTTACACATTTTTTTTCATAATTTAAAACGTCCAGTTTATTAATAAAAATAAATAATAAACACGAAAATAATCAAAATAAACTTCCAATTTATTTCATTACTTTTTAAAACTTTATTTCAACGTTTTCATTAAACAAGTTTTACTAGGTAATCAAATAAATTTCAAGTTTATTTCAATGTTTTTATTAAACAACTTCAAATTTATTTCACTGATTTTTTTAAATTTATAAATATTTGAAAAGTTTCGTTTAAATTCAAATTATAGAAACAGCGCAGACCCTAGCTGACAGTCAAATCCACACGGGAAAAATTAAAAAAACTTTAGCAATGAGTAATATTTGCAACAAACCAACACACTCACATCCACAACCGCAAATCCAAACCTACCAAATCCACATCCAGATTGTACTGCGCAGCGTAAACGAAGACTCCGGGGGCAGTCGGGAAGGTTCCGTACAAGAATCCGTACGTGCTCAGATCCAGAGTCTCGCTGGCGTTGGAGCCAGCTTTCAGCAGGCTCACGGTCTCCCGCGTGACCAACGGCATCACCAACCTGTTCAACATCGGCAGAAATTTGAGTGCAAAGGCTTTCACTTCCGGCTTGCGCTTGCGGGAACGTGTCCGGCCCGATTCGCGGCAAAACGGATATCGGGGAAAAAAGGTCAACGAAATATCGCCTAGCAATCGATAGGTCATATACGTGAAAAAACCATGCTTACGACTTCACGGCGATGAGTATGCCTGGCACCACCAGGCCCTTGCCGTTCAGGTTGGCCATCTGGCCCACCATTCTCAAACCCAAGCAGAACAGAGCCGTGGCTGAAAATGCAGAGCCTAAAACCTGCCATTGACAACAAAAAAAGAAAAGAATAAATGGATTATATGAACACATGGAATACGTGTTATGGTTAGTTAGCGAACGTTCGAGGTTGGCGTTATCGACACGAATGTTGCGCAAGCAGGGATTATTTTGAATTACGAAAAACCGGTTATTTACAACCAAGGATTGTGAATATCATCGGCTTTATTTCAAACGAAAAAAAAAATTCCAAATTGTGAAAATTTTGACATTTACGCGGTTTCCTCAACGACAATAAATTGCCGGATCCGATTTTCGATACCTCGGTAAGTGTTTCTGGAGCGCTCCATGCAGCTATTTTCCAAACTACGTGAGATTCTGGTTTCCTTCAAAAACACGAGTCTTAAATTTTTTAAATCTATTTCACTATCGTAATAAAAACAACGTCATTTTTGCAGCGGTGCACCCAAAGGGGGGATGGGCTAAGAGGTGCACCGGGACTCGAGTACCCCTCCCAGAGGGCCAAACCAATCAAATTATTTACTAAACACACCTTGATTTTCTTGTACCATTTGTTATTTTTGAAGAAAAGCCGACGTCATAGGGCTTGATAAGAACAACGATTGTTATTAACATTCGATAATCCGCCGCAGTTACTATCGTAAATAAACCCAGTTCATGCATCGCACCTTCCACTATAAGTAAAGCTTGGCATGGTACTCACCATCGTCCACCAGCCTTCATTCTAAGGACGACAAGAAACAATCCTTCGGGTGTTCTACGAACAAGTCAAAAAGAGATACTCACTCTCAAAACGCCTTCTAAAATAGCCGGTAGGCAATGTTGAAATGTAAAATTGCCGATGATGCCTGCCACCGTCATCAGAACGATGGGGTTGAGGATCACACCCCGGGCACACTGCAGGGCCACCTGAGTTCTGCTCTGCCGAACGGTGTCGACCATGCTTTTGCGCTTCTCGATCTCCATCAGGACGAACCCTAGGGGGTTTAGGAAAACCAAGGAAATAGGGGCCACTAAGTACAGGTAGCTCGGATAGTCCGGATGGCTTTTCTGGTACAGAGCAGCAACTGAAAAAACAAAAACAAAACAATAACATTTTGTGTGATTAGTAATAATACCCTCCTAGTACTTGGGGGCCATGAACGACATGGGAAAAACATTTTAAAAAAAAGATACCAAATCATGGATTTTGGAATGAATTTCCAAGTAAACTTTGCTTACAAAAATGAATCGATTAACTAAAGAAACGGCATAGGCGTGGGCTTTGCCTAACAATTTGTTAAATAATTCAAAGTTGTGAAATCC
This sequence comes from Rossiulus vilnensis, assembly GCA_034700785.1. Classification (NCBI taxonomy): domain Eukaryota; kingdom Metazoa; phylum Arthropoda; class Diplopoda; order Julida; family Julidae; genus Rossiulus; species Rossiulus vilnensis. The sequence continues at coordinate 851 of JAQIXS010003560.1, read as the reverse complement.
CCTGACTTTCTCAGGTTTCTCGGTTAGTTAAAACATCCTCTGACTTCCCAAGGTTTCCTAGGTTTTGAACAGTTCTAAACAGTCACAAATATTTTAAACATTTCTAAACAGTTACAAATTTTTAACAGTTCCAAACAGTCACAAATTTTGAACAGTTCCAAACAGTTACAGATTTCTAACAGTCCCAAACAGTCAAATATTTCGAACAGTTCCAAACAGTCAAATATTTCGAACAGTTCCAAACAGTCAACTATTTTTAACAATTATAAAGAGTTCCAAACAGTTACAGATTTTTAACAGTTCTAATCAGTTACAAATTTCGAACAGTTTCAAACAAGTTACAGAATTTTTAACAATTCTATCTCAACTGTTCAAGATTTGTAATTTCACTTACGCGTACAATTTGGGTTTCAACAGAAACAAAAAGAAGACGTTTGCCGTACCAATGGGGTATCCCAAAGCGAAGTCGTTGCTCTGGGTGCAAAATATCGCGTAAATGCCCGCTTTGCCCAAATTTATCGGTCGCGACACCGCGATGGAGACGATCGCCACGCCTAAGAAAACCACCGTCTTGGCCACCAGAACGCTGAGTAGGAACATCCAGTTGACCACCGAGAAATCCAGAGTGGCCATCGATAGGAATATTAATGCCGGCAAGGAAAAGTGTCCGACGAAAGTGTTCAGGCCCTTGGATTCGGTGGGGGAGATGAGGTTCAAGCGACCGGCCGCATACCTGAAATAAAACACGATTTAAAAATAAAAGGATTAAATGATAAATGATCCATAAATGATGTCACACCTAGCTAGAGGGGTGGGTTGTGTGTTTTTTGTGACAATTGTGACCAAGGAAG
>JAQIXS010003559.1:0-17724 GCA_034700785.1 Rossiulus vilnensis | reverse complement strand
CACATTCATGGAGTTCAATTCAATTATATTCCCATCTGTCAGTAATAAAATGACACGTGGTTGAGGAACGAAATCCATATAAACAATGAACTTGTATTAATAGTTTACCATCTCATCTGGGTTAAAATTACAAATTAATTTTCAAATTCAATTCAAAATTTAATTTGATAATATCTTTGTGACTGCAAACTACAGAATCGAGTGAATAGCAGGCCTGGGATCGGTCCAAAGTTCAGCTGCACGATTTAAGACTCAAAAAGTCTAGAATCTTCTCTAAGGGGCTATTTTATATGTTCAAATGCTGTTAGCAGTGTGTATATACTAGCACGTATTTTTTTCGTTCGTAATTCATATGAGCAATGTCAAAATTGTAAGATTTTGTGTGACTGGACATTCAGCCAACAATGACCTGGTCATGTTAAGTTACCAAAGACACCTTGATGAAGAGTTTTAGGTCAAAACACCGAAAGTGAATGCAACGAATGTAATAGGCCAAATGTAAATTTGCCGAACGGTGAAAACGCCGAAAGGTGACAAACTTCAAAAAGACTGAAAATCTAAATACACCAGCATCCAGTTTTTGTAAAAATACAGCCAATGAATGGCGTTCCTTTGATTTAGTTTTTGTAAAGAATTTTTTTATTATTTAAAAAAAAAAATAAGCTACGTCGTTCCCTTAATATTTCTAAACACATTTGCAAGGAATTTTTTAAGAGATACACTCAATTAAATTCTAATCCATATGAATTGTTTGATTTTTTTTTTGGAAAATCGGAATTCTAGTTTTAATTGATGTCAAGAAAATAAATACTTCAAAGTTTTTAAACTTTTTTTTATTTTGTAAATATTTTATTATTATCTTAGAGAAATTGCAAAGAGAAATTCGCTATTACTCTCTTGCCTCTCTCTTAACAGTCTGACTTTTGAAACTTTAAGGTTTCTTTCAAGCTGGAAATTTTACAGGTGACTAGAATGTAGCTGCTTTAATTATTGGTAAGAAGTCGGAAATTTGAGGAAATTCGCGAAAATAATTGAGTGTCTTCTTCTATGTCTTGGGAAGAAATAGGTTTTGAAAAGCCAATAGCAACATAAAAAATTACACAACACTATTGGAAAATTTATATCTCAAGCTCATTATTCCATTTAAAGTTTTCAAATTGAGCAAAACATGTAGAGATTTTCGGTTAAATAAGGCTGCGAAGACAAGCGCAAATATAGCATAAGAAATCATTTGGGCCTCCAACTTTTTGATATTTTATTGTTATTACCGGATTAATCATAATGCATTGTTCTTGATTAGGAATACATTACACATACGTGATAAGCTAGGAACACTTGGATCCATCTTAAATATTTAATCATGAACGGTGGTTGTATTAGTGACAAAATGGCATATCACTAAAGTCGAAACAAAAAATATGATGCGAAATTGTCTCAAGTCGATTTAAGTCATTTTCATCGTGTCACTTTCTCTGTCAAAAGTAAAGATGGGTGGAGAATTTTAGAACTATCCTGATGGTAGCAGCAGAATAAACTGGCATGGATTACCCAATGTCATTTTTGCCATTTAAGGTTGTTTCCTGTATTCAATCAGAACTAATCACTTTCCTTTCGAACACCATTGTTGGTCAGAGAACAGTCCTAATCTTCCTTTGTCAATATTCCCAGGCCCCGCTTGAGTTTTTTGGTGTTGGCGTCTGTGACGCTTTCTTCTAATGACAAACTTGGTGCATCTTCCTCCTGATTTGCGACACTAGCCTGGCATCTGTCTGATGGTAGTACAACCGCATTTCCGTAATTAGAAGCATCTCTAGGAGAGCTCTTTTGTGTTTCTTCTGAGCTGTTCACTGACAGTGCCAGCACGGACTCTTGCATTTGCACTCCAATCACGCGAATGAGATTCTGCAAGTTGCGAGGCTTGCGTTGGTGCAACTTTGGTGGTGTATGAGGCTTGCGTTGGTGCAATTTTGGTACTGTCTGTGGCGCAGAAGGTAGACACAAGGCATTCTTGGTGGCATCTGCACCTGGTGAATCAGCATCACTGCCATCAGCATTGCCCTTGTTGGCTGCAAGAGGTGCGTTGGTGGGGCACGAGGCCTGGATGTTAGTTCCATGATTCATCCAATGATAGGATGAAAATGACGAAGTCATGGGCGGAAACGCAAATGAAAAATTATTTGTCCCACTTCTCTGAATGGCCTTCTCAGCACGAAAATGTTGCACTTCTAAAACCTGGACTACTGGAGCAGAAGTAAGAAACGAGTCCATCGGGTATTGGATCTGGCAAGCAATGTTATGGAAATTCCAAGGATTGAGAAACTGGCCACTGATCCAGAAATAAGGATATTGGGAATCCTCCGGTTGTTGTTTACCGTCGGCGAAGGAATTCTCTGGATGATTGGCATTTGGGTCTTCCATTGCATGCGTCGATGACAGCAGTGCAACAGCTTTGGAATTTTGAAAATGTGCATTCTTCTCTGCGCTTGTATTTGTTTCTGCTGCACCAGCCCAAAAGAACTTATTGTTGCGTGACGTGTGGTTTTCGACTCTGCTGGCTCCATAATTGAAGGAAGTCATAGGTTCTAAAGTGGGCCATTGGTTCTTATGGTACTTATCATCCATGGCCATTTCACCAGGCCCATAGTCCAGATTGTGGTTTTCTTGGTGCTTGGCTTCATAGTCGAAAGACCTTTCATACGTGTGACAAGTCAAACGTTTATTAGCTTCCGATGGAGCATGCCAGTGGTACCTCTTGTAGCTCGTGGACGTTGGATCATGTCCGCTTTTTGGCTGATGAACTCCCTTTGAATGAGAAACTCCTTCAATTCCAGAATTTGCTTGATGACTTACAGCTTCTGGTGCGTGATAATGATGCGTATTGGAATCTGGGGGCTTTTGGCTTTCGAAACAATCCCGGTTTCGATATCCAGTGATAGGGCGTGGTCTCACAAAAGAAGATGGAACAGTGGCAGGGGAGTGTTGGTTTGGACTAGACGAAGCTGCAGACCGCTGCGATAAATCATTCCTTGTTCCAATTCTCTTATTCTTCTTGGCGAGAGGCGTAAGTAACTGCATAACCTCATCTTTCCTGTTTTTGATGTTTGCAGAGGCCGCTATAGCAGGCCATGGATCCTTGGTTTGAACAGGTGTCAGTAACTTCATAGGTGTCAGGTGGTCGTGCGAGTAGGTCGATTTAATTTGCCGGGATCCAGTGCTGACTAGCAGGTTACTTTGACTTTTAGATTTCTTGAAAACATTGTGAGATGATGCATCCAACGCCCTTACTGCTAAAAAGAATGAAGGCTCAAAAACAAAATCCTCCGCATAAATGCGGAGGTTTGCACTTAGCATTTTCTTCAAAAGGTTTGTTATAAAGTATATTAATAGGTCTTTCACCAATTTTAAGGCGTTGGGAAAAACAAGACAAATGCTTTTGGCTCCGTGTTGCATTTGGACAAGATGTTGGTGAAAGCAACCTAACTCAACCCAGTAGTTAGTTACCTTTTGTTCGGCAAACCTCGGCATATGTTTGGACGCGCGAGGAAGAGTCTTGCTGATTGCAAATTCGTTCAGGATTGATGTATTCCCAATATGGAATCTCACGCCTCGAGGAACACGAATGGGATTGCCACTTGGATGCTAGGCGGCTGCCAGTTTCTTCGTCAACAAGACGAAGAAGTTCTTTACTTTTTGCAATAATGCACCTCTCTAAGCTTGGATTTGAATATCCAGTATATTCCGCAGTGCCGTTATCGTGGTCAGAATAAGTTTCGTCATCTGATGAACTCATCGAAGACGAAACCAAACTAGGGAAGGAAGTTTGTTTTACAAATTTAAAAAAAAGTTTTACTTATTGTCTAATGTATAGAATGTCTGAAAAACACCTGCACTGATGTTTTCTCCTCTGCATCTTATTAGTGGCATCTTTCAATTTCTGACTGACTGCCCACGTTTTGGCTTTTGCAATCAACTTGTTTTCACATGGAGGCCAAAGGCTTCGGACGTATGGTGTAGCGAGACAACCTAGAAGTTTGTTGAATCTACACTTGCCGGCTAAATTCATGACAGGACTAGGTGCCAACAGCACCTCCTCTTCCGAAATATATGGCCAAACTATAATATATAAGAAAGCATCACGAGGGTCATTGCCAAAACTTGCTATTATATTTCTCGCGAAAGAATAAGCATAAATAAATTTAAAGACAACCTAAAAACATAAATCAATGGTATTGAAAATAATTGATCTCAATCAGAATGAATTTGAACAGGTTATATCTGTGCGGAATGTTTGGCTGTTTTATTCACTGAACACTGCCGAATAATCACATACAGTGTATCTACTTTTGTTATTAAAACTGTAGAAAAATGCTGCACTTGTGCAAGAAAAACGAAGCAAACCAACATCAATCTTTAAAACAAGGAACAATTGGAACGTAGGACTTTCTCACCTTCAATTGTGATTGTGTCGTTTTGCACATTACCAGAACCCTGTATGTTGGTTTCTTTTCGTAAGAGAGGAAAGTAATCAGAAAGACAGCTTAAAGATTGCTTGCATAATGGACAGCTGTCTCGGCCAGATGTTGGCCAAAAACTATCGCTAGAACTGTTTCCTTTTGCTTCTCCTTTTGATGTTGGGTGCGTTACTTCTAAGGCCATTCTTCTAAAATAATTAATTGAATAGTTAACCAGAAACAAATTGAAGACGTTTATCAGATGATGACATTATGATAATATTTAGAAAATAATGTCGCATTGATTCGATGCTGGTTAAGTGTACCAAGTTAACGCGCTTACGATTTGATCTCAGATTTGGACGCTTCGCATTCAAAAGTGGCCTTTATTGAATTGCCGGGGTCATCAGTTCCAAGAAGCTTGCTAGTGTCGATAAAAGACGTTAATTAATCTTCTATATTGTTACAATTTATAATGTCTTATCTAACGACCATGAACAAATATTTTTCAAAAACCTACTAAATTTTTAAATATAGCCAAAGATGTGCACGATTTCACACAAACAACTGCAGTCCATTATTTGCGATAGACATACAGGTTATTTGCATTTTTTAAAAAAAGATGTGGTTTTTGTGTGGTCATTTACACTTCAAAACACTAGCACTACAAAAATAGCAATTGAGAATGCAGTTGAAAAAAATTAAGTTGATAATTTTGCAACAACAACAAACAAAAATGTGCAAGAATTAGAGGTGGGAATCACATGATTATCATATCCGGTAACTTAGTCACTTGATAAACGTTCCATATAACTAACAAAACCAGCATTAGCCCTCATACACGCATGGAACAGCTTTGGAAATCGTCTTGGCACCACTCACCGAAATATTTTACTGACAAGGTCTTCCTGCCATGGTTCCAATGCAACCGATTCTGAAGACATTGGTAGCTCTTTTTCAACGCTGCCTTTTTCATTTTCGCTTTGGTTAAATTTCTTAAATATCGCGTCTTCCGAGCTGTAAGTGAAGTTTCCGTACTTGGCCAAATGGCTTTCAGGGATTGTGTCCTGCACGGAGAGGACTGCAGCTAAACTTTCCGCAACAGGCAGCACCTTTTCATGAGCCTGCAGTTTTCTATGTCTGAGGCATTCTTTCTTGCACTTCAGATGATATTCGAAGCTGGCTGAATCTGCCGCCCAATTGGTATCTGCGTTTTGAACTAGCCTCGATAATGCGGACAGTAATAATGTCGATGTATTTATTCGGCGATCTCCTGGAGCACAATTTCTCCAGTGGCGGTAATTCATTTAACAATGGATATTTTTGCTTAAACTGGACAACATTTCAAAACTTTCAACAACACTAAAATGAACACTCAATTTTTAACGAAACTATCTGGAGGATGATTCACTATTTGAATGATTTTGAAAGTTCTGCGTAGAATTTCAAGTGAGTTCCAATCATTTGAAAGTTGACCATGTGCACGCATCATCAGCACATGTTTAGCACAAGCAACGGCTTCCACGCTGCTAGCATACATTAGCTATTCTACTAGTAAACAGTTTCCAGAGTACATTGGATACCTGGGAAAGTCAGGGGAATTTTTTAAAAAATTCAGCAAGTCAGGGGATTTCCTAACTTTTATTCATTAATTTTAATCCAGGAGATATTTCATACACCGTACAAAGCAATTTGTTGAAATCCGAAATTTCAAAATAGATCATTTCGAAATCTGAGTCACACTTGTACAGTTCAAATGCACTATCTGAGGTTTTGCAAGAATCAGCCCATGCCATTCCCTTTTTTCCATTATTTATTATTTCTGAGCAACTTTGTTAAGGAGATAAGGCCACAATTCTGGGTTAGTAATCACGGTTTTAATAATTTTTCCTACGGCGCTCCACATAGTCTTCATTACTTTTCTTAAGCAAATTATTAGGCAACATCCATACCTTATAAATGGTTTATCGAAATTGTTCGCCTTCTGTACTCCTTAACTTAGTGATTCTTACAATTGTATAAGCAAAATTTGTACAGAATTTTATTCCAAGATCAAGGAGTTGTGAATTTTTGATTTCAACATTTTTTGCCTACGGCGTTTCCTTAATTATTAGTATTTCTAAGCAAATGTTGTACACAAGTGTCTGCCAAAAATGTAAGTTATAATGTAGAATTTAAATTATTTTGTTTACAGCGCTCCATTGTTTGTACTTGATATTTCTCAGCAAATTTTCTTACAAAAATATAGGCACAAATTCATAATTTGAGATTACATCTTTGAAACCTTTTTACCTATGGCATTCCATTAATCAATTGATGCACGTACATGTAAAAGTTGGTTTTAGTTTACACGGCTCCCCACGTAGTAGACCTTAAACACGTTACTGATCATCTTATTATTGGTTTATGGGGTAGCCTTACAGGCCAGGATAAAATAAAATATTTGACCTGGAAACGTCAAGGAATTTTATTTGTCGAAAGGTCTTGGAACCCTGTGTAAAGTAAAATGATATTTCCTATGATCTTTAATCATTAATTGCTGAATTGTTTAGCGTTGAAGTAAAAACATGTACACAACCTTTTGACGCTTAAATTATGCTTTATCAGAAATTTCATCAATAAATATTACATTTGTTAAAATGTATATATATATATATATAAATTAAAAAGAAATACATGTATATTAAAAGTAGTGCTAGTTTGCTTTCAGTCCCTTATGCCAAGTCGTAGAAGAACTTTGTACATGTACGCATAAAATTGTTTTTAAAAAAGCCAATGAAAAACGTTAACGTAGACAAATATTATAGACCAAAAATAATCATTATCAACTGACCAGATTTCTAAAATGTCATTATGGTATTGTCAATTTCGCAATACTTTCAAGATTGTGTGATAGACATTTCTTAATACATGTATATTGACAATTTGACATTTTGGGTTTAATCTTGTATATTTCAAAGATACTTTCATTTATCACATTGACATATAAATCCACGGTTTTCCGCTCAAGATTTAAATAATGCAGCTTACGAAATGAAATTTGGCAAGCAGAGGCGTGGAAATTCGATTTCGCAATTAGTTGGCAAAGAATTGAAAAAATATAATTGAAACATTGCCTAACAATAAAAAATACTTGTATTGTTAATGCAGCATTGATAATAGACGCTTACTAAGATAATTTAATTGATGGGATTATGATGGTTTAAGAGGAGTATCATTAAAAGTATTGTTGATTTGATCAGCGAGTAAAACACGTGGATATTTTAGACCAAAATATATACTTCGTTCTACTATGCAAGCACCAATGTAACAAAACAGTTTATCTAACTGGTATCAATGTTAAACAAAGGTAAACAAATGTTATCAACAACTGTGTACATGAAAAAATGCACACAGATTTATCAAACTCAACAAATCGAATGCCAATCGATACACATAACAACAAACACACTAAGTGATAATTTCTTAACTCTATGAAACACTTTGATGTATGGACATTTAAGTTTGGATAAAACATGGTTAACTGGGCACTCATGTATCACAACCCGAAATATCACCGCCATGAAAATGCCAGTTTGTTTATCAATTCTGTCTATTTTTCCCACAACACTTATCTTCATTAGCTAAACGGCATGCGACAACTTTTAAAAGGATAATTGAATATATAATGCAAGTTGATGCGCATAAAATTGGAATGAAATATGCTTAAAAACGTGGGGTTTGCCATAGCATACCCTAAAAGTTTCCTTTCCCAGATGGCTAAGATTATGCATTTATTGATGAAATGAAAGAAACTATACAAAGTGGAACAAAATTCGTGGAAAAAACGGAAATTATGATTTTCGAAACGCCTAATTTCAGAATTGTGGTGCCCTCATATCTTATTAGAAAAAAATAATATCAATGATTGTCAAACACATATCACGAAATAAATTAAATGACAATATTGTACAAAATTACAAATGCGTATTCTTCTGCAAACACAAGTTTGCATCCCAACTCAAAAGTACCACAGAAAGAAAGCATGTTCAGGAAAATATTTTTACCTTTAATTGTACTTTATTTTCCACCTAATTTTGCTTCACGCTATAATAATTTCGTTTGCATGATTACCCCTTCCTTAAATAATCCAGCATGGGATTTACTTCTAATCATGTCCAAGTCCGTTTCCAGTCCTTGTGAACTCGTTGACAAAGTTCATAAACCCCAGAGCTTATCAAAAGTAAATTAACTGAGTGCTGAAGTGATGCATGACGAAATTTGTTAGAAAGTTAATTATGTAGCAATGAGAGTCAGCTTTGCAGGATTCGTTTGGATGTTAAATAAAAGGGAACTTAGAATTTATTTTCAACGCAAGATTTTGTACAGATTGCATGCAATAATACTAGTAATGCGAAGTAAATACACGTATTTTTTGCATTATGCGATTTAATGGTTCTGAGAAATAATCACGGAATTTGATTTGATTTGGTTTTAATTCCTTTTTTACCCATGTCCTATCATATAGGCCTATTGATCTATTTAGTTTTTTTTAATTATGCTAAGAAATTTATTAAAAACAATTAAGCTGAGTTTTAGATTGAGAACCTTGTGAACAATTGAAATCTGCATGCTGAAGGTCATTAAAATATTAAGACTTGAAATTCAGGGCTGAACTGTCATGGCCTATTGGGGATTGATTGCCATGACAGTATCTGTGGTCCAAGTAGAAAAAGTGCCGTAGTACTTGATTTGTGAAAGTGCTTCCAGACCATATTTGTTGAACGTGTATGGATTAATGAAGCCATTTTGCCAAGCTTCCTTAGGTATAATAATTATTAATAATTATAATAAGGTCCTTAGGTATCCTTAGGTATAAAGCAGTGTGAATTCGTGAAGGCCTATTCTGTAACCAAAACTCCTGAGATACCAGTATAAAGTACAGGAATAGCACTCAGACAAAATCCATTTCTGATTCAGTTTGTAGTCATGTAACACAACTATGTTGCGTTCCTCACTGCTAATCATGCAAACGTCCACTGCAGATTTCCACCTGACGTTTTCCCCTTTCTCCATGCTTGATAACACGTTAGGATCATGCCTAGCGTGGTTTACCTGTACTGAAACATCAAGGGTATTAACCGCTCACAAATGGAATCAACTGTGAAACATGGACATTTGTTTGATAAAAGGTGTGATTCAAGATAAACACACTATTCTGGGCTCCAATCGTACTCGCATATGCATCATGTCGCTGCATGCCCTCGGCCGTGGCTCCTTTATGCTTTCTTACCAGCTTTTTTGATCCTGTCTGCCCATGCGGATCTCACTCCATTGGAGTCGGTAGAATTGGTAATTCGGTATACGGCCCCAGAGCCGAAGCCAAGAAGGTTGCATTCGTAACGCCCAAAGGCTTCTCGGCTAAGCAATAGAACATCTCCGCACCGTGGCTGCACTTAGACTCGGATGGATTTGTGAACGTTAGAATGCAGCCGACCACCGCAACCAACGTGCCGAACAGCGCCATGAGAATGGCTGGCAGTTTTTTCCAGGACATGAATGGTGCCACTTCGAGCTTCAGGTAACACATTGCTGGTAGAACGTAAGCCAATGGCACTGCAGCAATAACGCCCTATGACAGAAAAACAATTTTTGTTCATTGTTGGTTGCAAATGAAAACGTGCCATTTTAAATGTGCATTGTGAAAATAAAAATGTTGAAATAACATAACTTACGTTCAACTCCAGTACGATACCGAGACAGTCTGTTGCCAGTGAAATCAGAAACGTCATCAGAACCACGGACGAAGTGATGGCAACATGAAGATATGTTGGTTTATGCGTCCACGTGGAAAAGAAAACGTTCTCCACCACCTTTAGAGATGTCAAGTAGACAAATACGCGCGAGTCATGAAATGCGTCACTACTCCGACACGTGAGCTGACCACTGTCTTGGAGTGGGTAATGACAACTTTTAACCAAAGTAATGACATGCATTCAAATCAACACCATACTACCAGCAAAGATGTGTCATGTGGTAGGAGGATACATCAACCCATTTTATTTTATTTTAAATGTAATTTTTTTAACCATTGCAAACTGAATTTCTGTTAGCTTAGGACTATCTTTTGGTAGAGAATTCCGTATAATGGCATGCAAGAAATAAAACTATTTAACATATTTATTGATTGCTCTAAACAGACATTTTAGGGGGGAAAATCCGTCAAATGCAGTGATGCTGTCACTTACCTCTCGGGACACTAAGCACTCGATGGGGTAGGTGAGCATGATAGTTACGCTGAATAAAATTCGGCTGACATTCATCAGATCATCCGTGATGCAATAATTCTCCAAGACATCACCTATATATAATAATAATAATAAATTGTTGACGACCGTAGATTGTTGTAGACAAGTGTCTGAAAGCACATTAGTTTGATTGTCACGTGCCTGAATCGACTAAAAAATTAACTACATGCACGAAAGTTCACCTTGTGTGTACCCTGTGAATGTTGCATATCCTCCAGTGGCGAGTAACAGGAAGAGAGCAAGTGCCACTATTATGCTGGCATGAGTCACTTTATTCCAGCTGCCTTGGGTTGGCGTTTGCAGTGTATCATATAAGAGGAAGCTGTTATGGTGGCACATGTAAGCTACAAAGTTTTAACAAATTAAATCGTGCGAAACATAAAGAACACGTAATCTTGGACAAGTACCTGTCTACTAATTAAGCTAAGCTAAATTAAATTTAAATTTAAAAATGTGTGGCCTTCCTAACTAAAACGCACATAATCGGACCCTTCAAGCACCTACCAAAAGACATGACTCCAATAGCTTGCATGATGCCTGTATTTCCAAACTCCCAAGCATCTTCTGAAGGCGGACTAAATCAATGAAAACAAGGAAACCTTTCACTATGGATGAATGCAAAAACATCTGAATATTAAGCATGAGAAGTAGACTCACACTTGATTATGCATGGTCCCCGTTCTTATAAGAATTGAAGTAACAATGAATATAATAAAGACTAATGAAAGTAATGAGACCTGAAATGAAATGCAAAAATTATCCGATAAATGACAGATGAAGATAACATGGATATTTGGCTGCGTACGAGAAATGAAAAAATTCACCAGCCTTTGCTAATTTTGCGAGTTGCCGAAAAAGTGAGAGAGGCAGAGTAACAAAGAGTGTTACCAAGGCGACGATGAAATTGCGATTTCCTAATATGCCCGCACTGTTTACTGGTTAAATAGAAAAAATGAGAACGGTCAGCTGATTTTAGACAAATCTGTGGCAAATCAGCAATGAAAAACAACATACCTCCTATAACCCTTATCAGAACTTTAGTAATGGTGTCACCGATAATTATGTTATAGCTTATCATAGCTGAAAATTAAAAAACATTCATGAATTGATGAACAGGGAAATCTTGACAGTCCAAACCGAGTAGAGAATGCACTATGTCAAAAATGGTAAGGCATCAATACATGAAAGGTATGTTAACAATATTTAACAAAGATACGGTATTAATCTTAATTTTATGCTTATTCTTATTTTGCATGGAATCCATTATAGATGTGTTCACTGCCATAGGTTTTGACTATGTGCTAATTCTGAATCAAACTTAAACCCCTATACAAACCTATAAACGGATAAACAAATTGAATAAAACTCAAAATATAAAATCCCGGTCTTCCAAAAGCGGCCTCCATCAGGCCCTGTAATGATACATAAATCATTTGTACTGCATTAGACGCTATAGAACAACTTACACCTTCTGCTGGAAAAAAGCATTGACAGCATTTTGAATTTTTTTACCTGATATGTTTTCGTGCCAGCTATGTGACCAGACTTGATAAGTAGTATAAGAGAATAATCTATGAAAATTAAACTTGAAATTGTTAAATTCCAATCAATCAGGAAAAATATTGACAAGACAATAAGATATTCCACGTAACTTTTCACTGCAAATTGTTACTTTTATTTCGCACTACGTTTCGCCAATCCTAGTTTTGGCTTCATCAGATGGCTTCATAGTTATAAAAATGTTTACAAGAGATAACAAGAAACATTGGTGATGACACCTGATGAAGCCAAAAGGATTGGTGAAACGAAGTGCAAAATAAAATCAGTAATTTGCTGCGGAAGGCTAACAGGAAAATTTAATTTCTGTAACATGACGTTGAGCAACATGAAAATTGAAAAGACAAGCATTTAAACTAGAATTGAATTTGAGAAAACTTTCTGGAATTTCTCGTGACAAAAAACGATTTGAACGACCATTTATTTCAAACAAATTTGGCAACTATAAGCTTATTGAACAAAATAGCCTGGCAAAATTTAAAAAAGGTGCATGTAAGCATCCAGAAAAGAAAACAAACAGGATACCGAACGTAATTGCTAAATTAAATTTTAACGGGATAAAAAGAAATAACGGAGCACAGTTTATCTGATTTTAAAAAGGTGGTACATTTCTGCATACAATAACACAATAGGCTATTAACAGGGTTCATTGAGTCAATTAAATTTTTGCTGATATGGAAACAGATGAGTCATTAGCAAAAATAATTCATCTTCAGAATTTGAATCAAGTTGTGAAGCTTAGAAAGGATCAAAAGTAAAACTAATAACGAATGATTTTTGTTTAATCACTAAGATGCACACAGTTGAAGATTGAGAGAGATACCTGTTATTATTGCAACTACAAAAAGGAGTATAATTCCCACACCAAATCCAGCTTGATACATCGCATATGGCATTCCTAATTCAGATAAAAGCATTAGTACATTTGTGGTTAATTATTGCGTGATGTAAGCTTTGCACGGTCCACCCATGTCTTTTAAATGTCTATGATGAATATGCACCTATGATTCCTGATCCAATGATAGAATTTATGTAATTGAAACTGGCAAATGGTGCACTGCTTTTATCACTTTCAAGGGAACTTTCATCCTGAAACAAAAACGTTTAATGTCACACCAACTTATGTCTATACATCATTTGAACAAGTAATCGCCATAAAAGAGGGCAGCTGCACCACCTTCTACACACCACACTTAAAATGATACGATACCGGGTGTTTTTCGTGGCTTAGACAATACTGAACAACAAATCAATAAAATACCCAAAATGCAATTTCATCCAGAAATTAATAAATGTATGTATATGGAATGGTAACGTTTAATAAGCTAATGTTTTTAACCACAATTTTCCACATAACGCATGATTGTTAAAACATGGCATCAATTATTGCTGCTTAGAAGCATTAGACTTTTGGATTGTTTAGCAATCGTTTTACAAATCGATAACTCTAAAGAAATGGCAACAAATGCAATTCATGATATCAAAAATTGAATAGGCCTATAGATCTTCTGCATTTTTATACTTCTTCATCTGCATATTTTCATGGTTGGTTTCACATGTAGGCATTTACAATGACAAAAGCTAATTTGTGGCTGAAGTTAGAATGCTTTGTTTTCTGCATGGTTATTGTCATCATCATTGTTCACATAGGCAGAAAAAATGAAATATAGGGCTGTTTTTATGATTACGTGGCGTGCTTATGCCCAAACATACATAAAAGGTGTCAAACCCCCAAAGTACGTTTTTTTCTACTTGAATTGATACATGGTAGCTAGAAGCCATTCCACACAGGCTATAATGTTGAGGAAGCAATTCGGACACCCCTAGGCCCTGCGAAGTGAAAATTTACAGTGCTACCACAACTGTGCAATGCTAAAGTGAAACATCCGTTTGTAGTAGTCAATACCTCAGTATTCTTTAATTGGATGGAAAGTGCATTAAATATATGAACACCTGGAATCAGGGAATTAAAATCTAGAGGGGAAAATCCGGGATATATGAGGGAATTTAGCAGTTTTCAGGGAAATCAGGGAATTTTAAATGGGTCGGTTGGACTTTTCATTCTGGGTGTATGATTGTATGTGTACATGCATATAAAGAGAAAGTGATCTAAATCCGTAATTTATGATAATTTTTCGAACATTTTTCCCTACGGCATTCCTTTCCAAGCAAATTTCGCATAAAATCATTGGCTGAAGTTCATGGTTTATGATTTGCGTTTTCAAATATTTTCGTCCGAAGCGTTTTATTACTTTTCTTCAGCAAATATTCGTTCAGAAATGATAGCTAATTGCCTTAATTTCCGGTTAATTTTTTACAAACTTTTCGTTAATGGCGTAGACAAATTTCATAGAAAGATTTCCTAAGCAAAAATCGATGTTGTGTAATCTCATTTAAATTTTTTTTAAAGCCTTTGGCTATCTATTAATTAAAGTCTTTATCAAATTTTTGTGAAGGTATTGGCTAAAAACCATCATTTGTGATTATTCTTTTGTTTTCAAACATGTCTCCTTTGGCGTTCCTATACCACATATCACATTATAAAAAAATCCCTACAAAACATGTTTCACTAAGTTCACGTTTCTGTTTTCGTAATTAAAACTAGGTGGTGTACAACGTTTGAAATTATGGTTGCGTAATATCGAATTAGTGCCTACAATATTTCTCACTAAGCTATTTAGATTTCTCCCTCGCCTGAAAAGTTGATTTTCTGAAGTAATAAATAAGCCTGAAATCCGCAATTCAAAATAATTCATTCCAAGAAAGGTTCTAACACTGCATGCACCTAATTTTATTAATTATTTTCCTTTCTCTTTTTGCGTGCTTAACAGAAATCGCTTAAACAGATTTCCTGACGAACAGCTGAATGATAGTCAGTATACGTGCTGAATTGCATCACACATATTTTTGAAAACATTGAAATTTTAATGCTTACCAAACAACTGCTAAATAGCTTGAAGCAGCGTTCATGGTGTGTAGTTTTTTTCAAGGAAACTTTTTTAAAACTGTTCTCACTTCCATTTGTGTGTGGGTCTGTCATATCTAAAGACCTTCGTTCTTGTTGTTTGCTGAGTGAAGTTTAAGCAGTCCACAACGACACTACCTTACGCAATTGCTGCAAATGCAC
Organism: Rossiulus vilnensis; assembly: GCA_034700785.1. Classification (NCBI taxonomy): domain Eukaryota; kingdom Metazoa; phylum Arthropoda; class Diplopoda; order Julida; family Julidae; genus Rossiulus; species Rossiulus vilnensis. The sequence continues at coordinate 2,302 of JAQIXS010003559.1, read as the reverse complement.
AAATAGCCGAATTGGCCGCAGCCTACAGGTGTGCGAGATACTGTGACCGGTGGACAACATTGCACCATACTCAAAGAAATGCCTACGTGTAAATTGTTTGGCAAATCTTCTATGACTTTGTTTACAAATAGTCCCGTGAATATAGGATGCGTAATTACTTCTGGCAGCTTACTTCAAACTGCCCAGGAGGATGACAAACTTCAATAACCTGCCATTAGATGATGAGGGAATGGGTGCGACAAAACTCGCTAGACATTAACGAAGCTGCCATCGATATTAATTGCACATAAATACACATATAAGTAGGGCCTACCTACTAGAGCCACTAATTTAGGGAAATAAACATCCTCTTCCAACTGTTGAAAGCGGATTTGCTCGCATGAGTTCTACAAAGTTATCAGTAAAAATAATTGCTACGGTACTTTCCCAGCAGCCAACGATAATAATTCAGGTTTGAACATGTCCAACCCACTGAACGTACTAAACAACTTCGCGATTTCTCCATTCATTGATTTTTTAAAAGCCCACGTTATTTTAGTAAAATAATGCTTAGTCACTCTGCATGACAATTAAGTTCAAATTCAATCTGATACTTATTATATCGAATTAATCTAATTAGATATTACATGTACATGAACAGCATCTACGTATCAATTGGGACCACCATTTTTCTATTATTTCAGAATTTGCTTTACCTGCCTAATTACTGCCTGGTGGGCACCCTATATACATATGACACCTCCCAAAATACACTGCAATTACCTTGAATGCGGTATTGTGTGTATTGTGTTAGATTCTCAACTTCCCTGATTTTACATTGTTTTTGGAAATAATTTTCTGACTTAATCAAAAATGTGTGTAGAATAAAATATCAACGACATTTAACAATCATTGATATTTTTATTTCTTGTTTCAAAAGTTGAAATTGTCCTATAGAAAATAGTGGAATTCTCTATTATTACATAAGTGACTGGACACGCCCTCTGCTCAGCAGTACCAAGAACAATAACTATAAATTAAGGCAATTGAAGGTTGGTACCAAATTAATGCTTATTCGTAGCTTATCTATGTTAATGCATTTTGATTTTTGCATCCTTAAAATTAATAGCAAAAAAGGAAACAAGGTGAGCTGCATAGCTGAAGATGGACAAGAGAAAATAAACTTTCAAGAAAAAATGTGCCAGTGTAATGATTTGTGCATGGTTGGGCACTTTTTGATCTGTCAAAATACCAGAGATGGGCCTGGCTGGTACAGCCCTTAGCCATGCTCAGCATTTTCCTCTCATCTAAATTCAATCGATACGGGCCTTTAAACTTTGGCATTTTCTCTCCGCACACTTTTATTCCATTATTAAGCGCACCGAGAGCGGATGGATCATTTCCGTGGATTTTAAGAGCAATTTCGGAGTGCAGTCATCAAATGTGGATCTCGCGAGCGTATTAAGTGCTGGAGAGCAATTTTTCCTTTCGTCGCCTTATTCAGACTGACTGAGCTCGAAAACAGTTTTTCAGTTGAGAAGCTCATGCAGCGGTGAATCAATCCGCGATGCTAGCCACGTTGCTAAAATGAAATTGCAGCGATCTGGACGCCGATTATCGCATCCGTTTTCGCTATTAATGGGCTCTGCCACTCGGATCTTCGAAAATCAATACCCTTGGCGCTACATCGAGACTGACATTTGTGGCGACATTCAATTCAGCCGACCTGTTGCGTCACTCGTTCACTGCAGGCAACCAAGAAGCCACTTCTCACTCTTTCTGTTAGATAAGAATTCCACTTGACCACTTACCACAACCAGTTGCTGAGTGTCCACAGACACCGGGCTTGCTGGGTCTACATGCTCGGAATAGTGTGCCTGTAAAGAAAAAGTTAGGTTCCACGTTAAAAACAGCCTAATTGGTCCCCAGGAATCACAGGATCACAAAATAAAATTCTTAGTGAACCTTACTGCTGTTTACTTATTTATACCGTGTGAATTTACAACCTGAAGATGGGAGGTGAAAAACCTCAATGCATTTAAATGCAAATGTAAGGGGATACAGAAAAAAAAAGTTGAACAAAAAATCCAAAATAGTGTTTCTATGGCAAGACAATGTAAACATGAGGTGGTTGGAATTGCTTTGGAAAAAAATATTAATTATTTCACTCATTTTTTCCGTCGTAATTTATCGTCGTTGAATCACAACAATGTGAGGGGATCGATGTAAGGCACTTATACAAGTGAGGCTGATTCGTGCTTATACCCTTCAAAATAGTAATTCAAGTTGATGGACCACGAGGTGAAATAGTTAAACAGGCAAG
>JAQIXS010003558.1:0-17731 GCA_034700785.1 Rossiulus vilnensis | reverse complement strand
ACCCCCCTACCATATGGCATTTAGTTGCTGACTGTAGGGTACTGAGTTGAATTGAATTGAAATTGAATTGAATTGAAGGTTTAATGGTAACAATAATAAGGATAAGCACTGTTAAACTTACATATTTCTCGAGATAAAGCGTCTGATTATCAAGAAGGGCTTTAACCATCCTCATTAGATATATTAAAAGAGCCAAATTATTCTGAACGACGTTCACTTTAACACCTTCAGCAATAAAAGTGCACAGCCTTGGCAGCATTTGGTGTAGCCCTGGATCAGAGGCCAAACTTTGAAGAGCTTCCTAAAAAATAAACTTTGCTATTAAATACGGAATTCCACATTGAATTTTTATAATTTTATAAATGTTAAGTAACTTACAGCACGTCGAGATTCATCAGCTCCAACACATGCCTCAGTGATTTCTTTATAATAAAGTTGCTGCTCCTGAAATTGGTTAAACTCAAAACAATTACAAGAAATTCATTACTTCAATAAAATTCAATTGTCCTCAGTGAATAAATTAAGTGTTCCTTACCACTGACAATTCATGAGTGGCCAACTGTTTGACTTTTACAACTTCTAGTTGCTTAGTCTTCATTGGCTTACCAGATTGACCAATAGCCGATGTGGTCTTAGACAACTTTTCAGCTGGGTCAATGCTCTCAGACTTCTGTTGATCTTTCGACACTAATGATTGTATGAAATCAAAAAAGTAATGTCACCAATATATAGTGTTATCTAGAAAAGCATGAAACAAAATTTAAATGTTGCTTTATCATTCCCGTAAAGGAGCTTACCTGGAGGTGGATTTTCTGGAATTGTCGGTTGTATTCCTTCTATACTTAGCCAGTGAGCTAGCATTCACAAAATAGTAAATACACTGATATTAAAAATCAAATATTTAAACAACTTAAAAGAAAATATGATCTCAAACTAAATTGTAAAATATTTTGTTTTATGATAAAAGTCGTCATACGGATGCAGTGTACAGGTAATGAAAAAACATTTCAAGAATGCTGCATTTATCAATTAAATTTGTGCAAACCTTTATGCCGTATGACCCTTTATCTTTAACTACCGGTAAGTAGATGAACAGCCTTTTCTTTAAAAGCAGTTCACATTAATGAGTAAATATATAAACCTTTAACTGCAACATCCAATGGCAACTTCGGTAGTTGAGAACTGACAATTTCTGCTAAGTCGACCTCTTTTTCTTCCATAAAATGCAGTTCTCTACCCCCACCACTGGCATAGCGAAATGGAGTGAAGTCATTGGCACGAAACCCATACAAAGGCTGTAAATATAATGATTCCCTTTAATTAAATTAAACAAAAAAGCAGCTCACTGAATAAATGTTAACTTGCAGGATTTACATGTATGCCAATACCTGAATTACAAAACTTCCTGTCAATTCCGTTTTAATAAGAGAGTATAATTACACATTTTAGAACTTTTTATTGGCCAGGAAGTTGTTTTTCTTGTAAACATAAAATTGCTTCATTTGTATTTAAAACAATAGAAAATCTATATATCATTGTGTGGTTGGTTGTCATAAAACAAAAGAATTATTATGATAAGAACCCGACATGCAAAGGAAATAAATGACTAAGTTTTGTTTTATTTATTCTATACATATTCCTTTTACAGTACAACCATTTCCCCATGAGATTGTACATAGGTTAAAGTTAATTTAGGTTTTAATTTTGACATTGCAAGGATTGATATGTGGATTATGTTTTACTGAATTAAACAGAACATTATCTCATTGGCTGATGAATATAAAGCTGTTAACAAATGAATGCTTACCTCTATATTTTTAATTTTTAATGCATGATCGAAGTCGCTGGTGGACAGTCTCTTGCGCTTCCCATGACCCAAAAACTTGGCAGCGTCCTGTAGCATAAAATGCATTTATTTGATAAGACTTCCATAAACAAAAACCAGTACAGAAAGTGTATCACTTTCCGATCCAAATTACCTGTCGCCTTCGTATGCCTATCATCAAATTATTAAACTTACCTGTACAATTTGCTTCAGCCTGTAGCTAACATCTTCTGAAAGATCTTTAGCCGCCTCATCCGGCAAGTTTCCAATGCCAATTGACTCGGCAATCACTTTCATTGATTCTGAAGAAAGCACTGCCATTCCAATTCTGCCTTCCATATATCCTCCGCCTTTGTACATTAGGGAAATATATCATAAGCAATTACCTGAAACATCAACATGGACTCGGTTGAAGTTAGGCTTACTTATAAATCTCGCTAATCCAGAAAGAATTCGCCATAAACGTTTTACCACTTTCACAATTCTAATTCATGCATGGTGATAATAACGAGATAATCAAATTAAAAAAAAAACTAAAGTAAATAGCATACTTGACAAAAAATTACAGGAACACAGGACCTAACACAACATGTACCATGCATCCACGCAGACTCTCAACTGCACAATGCCACAATACAGGATAATTGGCGTGTTGCTTAATTCAGCCGCTGCCCAGCAGCTTGCCAGCAGGTCGAGCAAACCGTTCCTTAATCAAGCTTAAGCAAGCTATTATATTAAACAAAGCGGCTTGCCAGCCGCTTTTCACGTCATGATGTCGTCATCAACATGGCTGCCCTAAACAGAAAGGATGCTCATGGCGGTGAAATCAGCACAGTTGAACTGTATTTATATTTCTTATGTAGTATTTTTGAAATGTTAAGCTTTCGTTCATTTCTTGTGTGGTCCAGTTTAATTTTAGAAGTCATTTTGTGTTGTCGTCTACATGAACAGACGACAACATTTCATCCCATTTGTAACACGCGCTAAAAAGTAATGCTAGTGCGCATGCTATTATTGTAAGGTGTTGTTTAATTCAGCGGAAAGCACAAAAAGCGCATACAAGCCACGCCTTAAGCCAGGTATTTGCCAAAAAATTACGGCTAGGCGGAGTAGGCGCATACATATCATTTGTTGGGCTGTATCAAGTGCTCAAACGCCTCCATTGCGAGGTATCCAGAAAAGGCTAGTACATGCATATTGTGACGCCCCACACATGGGGTCATCCATAAACGAAGTCTGGGTTAGTTATAAAAATTGGAGGTCCAGATCAATTAGATAAATTCCGAGTTTAATATGGAAATACCTGATTTAAAATTGATAAAAATGATATTCTGGTGATGTATGTGCCATTAAATTGCCATCGTTGTAAATCAAAATATATGGCTGAATAGTTGGTCACATTTCGCTACTTCAAAGAATTCATCAAATTAAATTACAACTTCATGTATCCTATTTCATTGTCAAAATTATCTGCTTATTACTCATCTCGATCTGATGTTTAAAAATAAAATTATGTGTTTAATTTTAATGATTTTTTTTCTAAAAAAAAAAGTAATCGACATGATAGGGAGGGTTTAAAAAATCTAGACTGTGTCGAAGGTGGACGTCCAAAAATTATGAAAATTTCAGGACGTCCTTAGTGGACATCCGTTAACCGATAAGATCGATTATTTCTTAAATTTATCAATAAAATTGAGAGTAATTAATTTGCCATTTTAATTTTGGCATCATTTGCACTACATGGGCCCAGTAGTTTTTCTAAAAAAAATTCTCAGAATTACTTGAAATAAATCACACGACATGCATTCCATTTGTTGTACCTTTTAATTAAAAAAGTCAATACACCTGAATTATGCACACCTGAAAGACGGTAGCTTTAAAAATGCAACACTTGGATAGTTTTGCAATTGCGATCCCTTAGCAATTCCATTTCTTTCATATTGGCTGTGGTTATGGGCTGTGACTAAGGTGCAGTTATTGGGTAATAATCGAATCAACAAATATAACGTGAGCACACACCGACTGAGCGTGAAAACAATATGCAAACAACAAAACATGCACCAAGCAAAGCAGTGTAATGCTAAATCTTATGTACAAAATGACAGTTAATCTCAATTGATTACGCAAACCAACAACTGAAGCAACAGTGATACAGTGTAAATGCAATTTGGCAAATAATATTTAAAACTAGGATGCAATAAAAGGTGATGTAGAAATTCACCCAAAAAAAACAAAGCTTTGTTATCATCTAACAAATTGTGCTTAATACAAGAACGGTTTGCAAATCTGCAAAACAATTCTATTATAATCTGGGAAATTGTAAGAAACTGCAACTTCTGACAAACACCTCATTACATATAAAATTAAAAACCAAATTTGCTTTCTATCAACACAGTAGGCATATAGTGGGCACTTGCTATTCTATTCAAGTTTTGGCATTTTTAATTTGGACTGATATTTAGTGCACTATATCAACAACAAAGATGATCTGTGAATGTTATTTACAAACCAGAACATAATGATTTGCACGCTAATCAGCATTCAGACTGAAGGACAATTCCAAAGATGCATATTTTTAGTACAAAAAAAAATATTTTCCTTGATTTTACGATCATGAGAGGAATTCCACATACACATATGCCAGTGATTATGTTTTAGTTTTGCATTTGAAATTTTAAATTGCAATCGTGCTATAAATTTGTAATTATCTCGTTCTTAAAAAAACAGCAAATCACTACCTATCAGTGAATATTCAATTTGGAAATGCAGCCATCTAATTCACATATATTAACGACAAATGCAAATGATGCAATCAGTCAATAAAAACTGGTTGTTTGTGAACACAATCAGCCTTTCTATATATGCTACTATTGCATTTATGCATGACATGAGACTCAAATCTTCATAGAAGCTCCTCTTTAAGTAGTAACTATAAAAGCAATAAGGTAATAATGTGAGGGCCCTTGCAACCCTAATAAAAACATGGCAGCAACATTGAAGAACTATTCAAAGTGATTCAACTAAGACAAAGGTGAAGCAGTGGAATTCAAAAATCCTGTCTATAGTCAACATACTTGTTACAAAGTATTTCAACTATTTCCATGCATGTCACATAATGCAGTGATAACTAACTATTCTAGGGACCATTCCATGCATAGCCCAAACTCAAAAGATTCATTCATACCCATTCAATGGATATTTCTAAAAAAGTGAAAAATCAATTTATTAGAATATTTCAATTACTTGCCACGAAAACTAGCGTCCAAGAAAGTGCAAAATTTAAACTGAAGCTCAAAATTAGGTAGAAAATCTTAAAAGTTCGCTAATAAGGCAGTAGGCGTTCTTCAATCACATCATAGGGAGATGTTAGAGGAACGTTATAAGGACAACAAAGCACTATGGTCACGTGCATTTGCTTCACTCATTGTATAGCCTAGAACTTTTGATAAAAATAAGCATGGAAAAGTAAACCGTTTTCCATGACAAATTCTATATAAATTAATAAAATTTTGCCAAATATGGTCACAGGTGTCTGAGGAGACAAAGATTTTAGTGTAAACATTAGGAGATCAGTGCAAACAAATGGTTCTTCATCACTCAATGCCATGGGCAAAGATCATGACTAGTCCTGGCTCCAAGAGCACATCATCATTCATATGGGCATTATCACAGGTCATAACTACCACAGCTTGCTTTCCTGAAAAATAAGAGGAAATAACATTTAAAAGTATATAAACGAATAACGCCTCTGCACAGTCCACATTCAACCCACAGAGTAAGGCAAATGAAAACTAACCTGGAATGCGCTTACAAACATAACTTTCATATAATCGTCTATTCATCTGTCTCGTTTCTAAAGTGCTTAAGCCCGGAGGCCAGCGCCGCTCGTGGGCGTTTTCAATAAGCTCGTTTATAATGTGTGCGGGGCAACCACTTTCGCTTAATGCTCGTTTGATGACAGATTGTAGCACGGCATCGGGCGTCGAAATCATACCTCCCCAGCGGGTGACACGAGCACGCTGGAGAGAATGAGACCATCTGCATGTAAAAAATAAGGAGATGATGTGTGCAATAAGGCTTTGGTTTCAAGTTGAAAGTACATAATTATAAAACTGATTAAATAAAAATATTTTTTGCACAGGAAATAGTATTGTCTTATTAATGGTGAATAAAAATTAACAGGGTCCCTATGTTCAGAGACACATACAAGTAACTTTCTGCAAATGTTTTTATATGTCTGATCAAAAAAGGCAGCACTACAAAGATACCATACAGAGCATATATGATACACTGCACATGGATATAATTTGATCTCTTAGCATAACTTAAAACTAAACGATTAGGTTGAAAATGAAGAATTAAATTAATTATAATCTATTTATCTACCAAAATTAAATAGTTAAAAGGTTAAAAGGCTTGCATCTGCAGACACTGCAGACAAAACAAACTTGAGAAATACAAATTTAAAATTAATCACACTCTTCAATTGTAAATAATCCTAACCATTTGACAGTTAACATAATATGTGGCATACTACAGCACAGTGTCTGTAGTTATTACAAGTAACTGGACATGCTCAGGTTTAACACCAGCAATGACTGGTCCTAGTTGTGAGGGAGAATTAGCACTACTTGGAACACAAAAACTATTTTTCCATCACTGCCCAACGTTTAGATTGATGAGTAGAGCATTGCATTTTCTGCATGAACACCTAACATACATTCAACTGACGTTTAAACTTTTACATTAGCATTGCTAAGTATTTTATGAGCTTTACCTTACAACTTCATCTTGTTCCATCTGATCAGCAAAAGCTCTGATCGCAGGATTAGAAACCCTCATTGCTCTCATAAATTCCTGAAAGACATAAGCATAGATATTCAAATTAGAAAAGCAATTTACTTGCCTAACAAAATTATCTACTGCCTACCTTTAATATTTGAAGTTCCCTTCTCTGTTCATTTAGCTGCAATTTTTGCTCAGCCAATTCTTGCTGAAATTCTGTTAGTTTGTGCTGATGACTTTGGATCAACGTTCGCAATTCATGGACACAATTGTGGTCCTACAAAGACAAAACGTTTGTTACCATTCTATTTAATTACCAAGAGAATCGTAAGCTTTTGTTTTAATTAAATGAACAGTTTTGAGAATATTGAATCTTTAACCATTCCAAATTTGGTTGACAACCCATGTCAAATCCATCCAGAACAAGTTGACGTTTCAACTCACTTGGGCTGAAAAGCCATCAAACTTTCACCAACCTATCTATTGTCAAAATGACAAAAGTAATTTGCTAGCACCTTTAATTCATCTTTGGGGATAATCTGTCCACATCCTTGTTCACAGATAACTGGTTTCTTAGGATTATGTTCACACTCTTCCAAATGTGAGGTCAACATATCAAGTTTAATAACAACGAGACATCCGTAACTAGCATTATCACATGAAATGTAGAGACGCGCCAGAAGATTCCTCAAGATCCGAGGAACTGCCTTCAAATGAACGGGCAATATAGGTTGGCGATCGATCGGGCAAGTTTGCTGGCGAGACAACCATTCGTTAATACAGCTAGAGCAGAAAGCGTGCTCACATTGGGGTGCCTGCAATTTAAGGATTATCGCTTTATGTTAAGACTAATAATTGAGCCAAATTTAGCATGATCGAAACCTACCTGTACTGGATCCTCTAGGACACCTGAACAAATTGGACATAATAATTCTTCGTCAACTTCACCCTTAAATCTGCCAACTTCAAATCCCATTGCAGTCTATAAACACAGATTGATCGGAATGTTCAATCGATATGACCGCACATAAGCTAATAAACATGATGAAATGTGAAGCAAAAATAACTGCTAAAAATGGGACTTTCACTATCTAATCATGTCTGGCCAGTAAACAAAAGCAGACAAACAGGTCGGTGCATGTTAAATCGCTAAGTAAATCCTTCATGTACAAACTACCTTGCTCGACGTACCGATAAATATCTTCAAAGCCCATTAATCGCACATATTGTATTGTTCTTTTAAAAACAACATAACTAACAAATAATCCCCCGTAACTTGTACGCAAGTAGGCTTAATAAAAAGCAATTACCTGTACAAGAGTGACCCATTGGTCGCTACTGCCATCTATACGTAAGTTGAGTATCCACACTACAGAGCTCTCTAGGAGCTTCGTTCATAGATGACTAAGGATCGATGAGATGCATATCTCTGTAAATAATAAAACAGATTTAATAAATGCACGTCGAATGATTAAAGCAGATTCATTAAAATATGCCATTTCGTAAAACTCACTTATATATAACTCTGATAATACAATTTCGATTTTTGAAGATTTAATAATGCCTGTCACAATTAACAAATATATCTGGTTGAAAACAATGTAGGCCTAACAACCATTTTTTTCAAAGCATAAAAACACATCTAGTTACATATACAAATTAAATATGTGACCATCTAGCCTATCTATGTTATTGTCTGTTACAAAATGCACGGCTTCTAACGGGCGATATCAAATTGTTTTCATTGTTCTGAGTGGCGCCATCTGGTGTTAGATCCTAGCTTTCCATTGCCTTTCTCCAACGCCAGAGATTCCTCCGGAGATTTGAAAGGACGAGGGGCCATTCTTTTCCCCCCCATCCAGGATCGCTGGTAAACAACAAAGGTGGTGTTGACCCGAGGACTTGCAAGTAACTTGTAAACCTTCAAAACACGGCAAAAATTAAGGTAAGGAAAAGATATTTATTTTCTTCCTGTCGTAACTATACCGAGTGTTAACGGTCTTACCGCCAGGAAACTGGTAGAATGTCAGCAAATGTTGCTTTTGATTAAATGCCAAACGTCGGAAAAATAATTCCCAACCATGTTGAGTCAGCAACATCTACGCATATCTGTTTGGTAATTTTAAATATTGGCGCTGATATGGGTAGCAATATAACTAATTTTTGACATCATTTTTTTCGCTAGTATAGCACATGACATAACAAAAATTATTTTTGAAGTGTTCATGCCGGGTTAAAGGTTAAGATAGCTCCCAGTCTTGGAATCGGTTTTTTTTTGGACATTTCGTGGCACTATTAGGTTTTATATGCGTGCTAGTCTGAAAATAACTCGTTGAGGAGGTCGAAACCCAGCATGGCATAAGTCACTGACTCTGAAACCAGCCCTTAATTTAGAATTTGCATAAAGAGTGGATGAGCACCCTGTATTGTATGCGAAACTAGGGAATTAAGTCACGCTAGGGGGAGCCACTCCAAATACGAATTTTCGTCAGCAATTCATTTACATGCATCATACAATATATTAACTTGCTCTTGTCCGAGACAAAACTTCCACTCTATTTAATTATCATAACCATACCATGCATATACGCAAAACATAACAGATGCATTATTAACTCCTTAAATGACGAATTCCATGCGATATTAATTATTAATAAGATAAATTAATAAAACATAATAAGCGCATTCTAGTTATTGTTCGTGTTAATGCTATTAATGTGTATGTGTTAATAATTTAGTAAACAATGTGTACCTATGGCAAAATTTGAGTACATGTACGTTCACACTTTTGTTATTTTCAAAGTACGGTACACAGGTGGTACACATTAGATTTTGCCAGCCTTCATTGGATGATATGCGAATAAAACGAATTCATATATGAAGCGGCATTTTAAATATTTGGAGTTGGTAGCATGCTCGCCGGATTTATAGCTGATTTTTACAATTTAATGTTTTTGACGTTGATGAGTACATGCTCTTTTAAATAAACATTGACATTCAATCGAAAGAATATGTACTCCTGCTCTAGACAGTGCATCCTTTCACGGCATGCAGTTTTTGATAAAATAAATCAGCTTCATTAGTTGGTTGATACCTCCTCCGACTTCTTCAGATGCCAACATCCAGTTTTATTGACCGTGACTTTTCGAGTTCATACGCTCGTTCTTGGGTGCAATGGCGCGGAATGGGCGGAGATTCAAGTCTTGGTACAGTCAGCATAAGTTTTTTACTGAGCATTGGTTAAACTGGTAGATTTCTTTATTTAGCAGACACTTGTCCTACGTATTTACCGTTTTTCATGTGTATGCGCTTTCGATGTGCCTGGAGTGGATGCAAATATTAAACGTGTTACATGTACATGTACTTAAAATTATATGACCCCATATTATAGCCAGAGGTGACTGTGTCAGTATGACCGAGGGGAGCGCTTTCGGCCATCTTTGCAAACCAAACAACAAGATGATAAAGCGTGCTAATTTAGAGAAGCAAACGAGTTCATTTAGAAACGATCATGCTTTGAACTGGCTTGTGAATGTAACTAAAATAACCGGTTTTATTTTAACCTAATCTACCTTGCAGTTGGGAGGTAAAAGTCAGATTTCGATGACCCTAGTGTTTCCACAAAACTGTTTGAGATCCTTGCGAATATCGGGATCCGTCTTCCATACCATTTTTTAAAGGCAAAGTAAAGATGTACGCGCATTTTATGAATTTCTTTTCTGCTTAGAGGCCCTAGAAAGACTTGCAATTTTCAGAAAACGAAACAGAAAAATTACACAACAGTAAGTGTAGATTATTTTAAAGTATTTTTTTCCAGTAAAATTAATATATTTAGACCAGTTTTGCTGAATTTGAATGATCATGCCTAGACCTGCTATAAATCGGAACTGAATTATTAATTTGTAGTTATTTGTTGACTAGGTTATCTCTGATTATCCTTTTCAAAAATATAGAAAAATAATAAAGCAAAATAAAGATTATCACGAAGTAATATTCAATTTTCAATATTGAAAATGTTCAATATTCATTCCTTAACACATACGTACGATGCACAAGTAACTCCATGGCAAAACACTTGTTTGTGTAAGCCAACAACAGGCGTAAAGGATAGTCGACATCAGATCATCAATCTATTTCATGTGAATCGCTTTGAGATTGCAAAATATAAAAGATGAAATATAGATTTAACAGCATTGTGTACTCCTAATTTGCAATTCTATGGAGCTAGATGAACAATAACAATTTATGAATATCGCAATCTACAACTTACCCATGTTAGTGTATGCAAATGCACATCTAATGGTCGGACCGCGCGCCGTCTTTCATCCACGCACGTGCCTGGATTATCTTTTGAAAAAAATAAATATACACTACAGTCGACATGTGGCAAATATCCAAAATTTTATTTCAATAATATTTCCAGCATATTCGGCGATTTTTTTAATAATGAATTTCTGGCAATTTTCCATTGCTGAGTTTTGCCAACTCAGTGGCAAACTCAAGATGGGATCCAAATGCCAGAAAAAACTGACTAATTATAACTATTGGAATTTATCGGATGTTCTCTATTGTTACCATGCCAAACACAAACGCTTTAGAACGATTGCCACATCTGTTTCGAACAGTCCTAGTCAAATAAATTAACGCGAGGAAACGGCGCACTTGGAACTGCCAAGCTGGAATATTCAAAAGCTGAGCTTTTAGCTGAACAACCTAAACCGATTGAATAATTGCCCTTTAACCTCATATATTAATAGTGAGGCGCGATTAGGGATCATAGACATTATTTAATACCACTAATTCAATTAAGTGTAATGTAATATATAGGCCTAGGCATAATTAAAAAATCTTGACGTCATACGTGTGCGCTCGATAAGATGGATATCAACGACCAGGAGCAACCCCTTTTGGAACCTGCACAGGAAGCTAACTCTGGTATGGACAATCACTGTTGAATTTTTGAACTTTATTCTAGTCATAATACTGTAGTTCTCTAAATTTGGTAATTCGATTGCTCAAAAATCCCATGGTAATACATTGGATAGCACTATTCATACCAAATTACCAATACCAAAAACTAGTTTAAAAAGCCACTGGCAATTAAAACCACTGGTGGCAATTCACCAGTTTCTATAGCTCTTTTGCATGTTTTGTAGTTGCTATCAAGCGCGTTAGACTTGCAAACTATAAATTATCTTATACAGGCTGACATTTGAAAACAGGACAAAGGGAGTTAAAAACAAGCTAAAACTTCCGGCTTTAGTTCGACCAATATCGACCAATTATTGAGAATTTGTATTTCTGGCTATGATTTCGAGTGAATGTCGCGTTTAAGCGCAACAGTTTCTTTCATTCCATATGAAAGTGATTATATTGAAGCCTCTTGTTCCTTTGAGATTTTCAATTATGTACGCGTTGTTGATCAGTTCTCTAATACTGTAATAACAAAATCGGCTTTGATTTAGTCTCCTAGCTACAGCAGTTGCGAAGCTTGCGTGACAATTATTTCTAATTAAGAGAGCAATTTCAACAAAAAATTACCGTCAAGCTTATACTCGATAGGCCCAATGGCCGTGAGACGCAGAAACGCAACTTTAAATGGCCAAGGGGCATATTTTACATCCAATTTTTAGCATTTATTATAAACGAAGAAAATACTTTTATTTTGTTTTGGCTAGATGTGGTTTGGACATAAAATATTAAAATTCACAGCACATATTTGTAATTCATTTATAATGGACTACATGTACCTGTGGCTATACTTGCTATAGGGGTTTGCAGGACTGGATTAACCAATAAGCATTATAAGCACGTGCTTAGGGCCCGAAGAGAAAGGGGGCCCTGAGCAGACACAAGATAATAGAATTCCAGGCAGGAGTTTTCAGGTTTTATGCCAGAAATTTCTTCTAACAATTCATTATTTGTCATCCATTTTTTGAAAAAAAAAATTGCCGACGGCGTCGCCTTGTTTGAAAGTAAGAAAAGAAAAAAAGAAGCACGGAAAAGAAGAAATTATCTACGATTGAAGATCTACCTAAAAGCTTTTACCCAGGCATCTCCTTAAATAGCATATTTAGCTTAATCATAATGTAACAGGACATTTCGCTTAATCATGATGTAATACCGCCTTGAACCGGAAATAAGCCATTTTTGAGTTGAGTCACTGTTGAAATACGTGTACGATATGGTCGCTAAACAAATTTTCTTCCTTCATTACATATTCTAAAACTTGCCAGGCACTATAGAACTATGTCTCGAGGTCCACCAAATATCGTTCGGGAAAGGCTGCCTTTAGGAATGTTACTATAGCTAATCTCCATAACAACCGAATCCATCGTTTGTTAGGCTACAACTGGTTCAATAACAAGGACACATTTATAATGAAGCGAAAAAATCTAATTTCAAGAATATAAATCCCATTGCAGAGCATCATTCGCCCAGTAAAGGAAGAATCATTTGCTACTACAGCAACTGGGCTGTTTATCGACCTGGAGTGGGAAAGTACACAGTGGACGATATCCGGGCTGATATCTGCACCCACGTCATATATTCGTTCACCGGCGTCCACGAACAGACATCGGAACTTTGGATTTTGGATGAAGAATTGGACGTTAACAAAGGTAAGTACTTAGTAAAAGTCAGCAGCGCGCTGAGTCACGTTCTTAAGATCGGTTCACACTTGAATATTTTAGTACGACAGGGTAACTACTAATTTCCGAAAACAAAAGTCCCCATGTTTTCCAGTCATATTCGTATTTTTCAAGGTTCATAAAAATAGTTTGATTACTAGTTTTAACGGTGGTAACAAGTGTAACATTGAAAAATTGACCGTCTGAAAGTTTGGATCATTCCAAAACAAGCATTCATTTGTACCAACTTTCAGAATTATATTCAAAAAATACAAAATAAAGTTGATATTGAAAAACGTTAGGTTACAATAAAATGTTCCCAAAGTTTTCCAGGCAATCCAGGGTGAGTGTAAAATTCCCTGAGTCTGGTAGTCCAGGTTTTCACGGTTAGTAGACACCCTGTAGGCTTACGAACAAACAGAACGAGCTGAGCGAGCATAAAAACCCAACAACGAATAATCCAAACAGAAGCTTGATTTGAACAAACCGTTTGAGAAATGGATTTGACAGTTAATTCCAACTGGAGCGTTTTATTTATGTGCAAATTATTTTTAAAAAAATCGAGACAGTGATAGACACAAAGATTTGCACGTTAATCGCAGAAGAAATTACGTCATTTTGATTACATTTGCAAAATTGTACACAAATGAGAGCAGAGGATTTTTCAGCATTAATAGCCCACAGGCTACATTTAGATGGACCTACATGTATAATTAGTGGAAATTTTACGCCGAGAAAGACACATAATTAAGAACAAAGGTATCAATGCAAGATAGTTTGGTTAGAACATTAAGATTTTAACTTATGGAGACTCATTTTCAAGTCTTTAGCAGCTATTTAAAATAGGCTTTTCCAGCAAAAAAACGCGTTTAGCCTTTTTAGCCAGTGTAATGGTGGTTTTACAGTGGGTAGAAGAACGTCGAGTCTGGATAGCTGATTTTCTGAGGAAATTTTTGCTGCACAAAATATGTTTATCAGATGTGTGAAAATTATTGTAAAATAATAATGTAAAACACGAGATCTGGGATTTAAGATGTTTTTTTTTAGTTTCTAACAAAAATACTAGGGCAGTGTTTCCAGGTTTATCTAATAAATGTCCACGTGGGTGCATAAAATACGCATTCATAATTAGGCATACGATACTGTACATTAGCCCAACATTATTGAAGAAATGGCTACAATTACAATAGCACAAGGTCCCATTGATAAATGCCGCATTTTTACACCTTAACCTTATTCTCGAAAATAAGGTCTGTCAACCTAATTTGCCACAACCACGTGAGCATTAATTATCTGCTGTTGGGTCATTCCATGTCAAGTGGACAAGACCCGCACGCTCGACCATCTTCGATTTTGTTCAAATTTTGTGCGAACCTACCTTTAGCTATTGGATAAAATGTGCAAAATTTCAGCTCGATACGTTGTACGGTTTGGGCGCCAGTGCAAATCACTTGTTGAGCACAAACCACCCGCCAATAAGTAGCCCAAAGTTTAAAACTTTACAAATTATTAACCAGTACGTTTCATTGCATCAACCTTGGTAAAATAGTAATACCGTTGGTAGTCAACAAGAATCTCCTGTTAATAAACAGCAGGGATTAAGGATTTTTGTACAGTAATGGGTTAAGAGCGGACAAAAATACATCGCGACAAATTTCCGTCAAAAGTTGATCATTAATATCTTTACGAAAAAACATTATACACGACGGAAAATTGACTATTTAATTTAATTTCTAAAGGCTTTTCTTGACTAAATCGATAGATTTTACATTTTTTCTTCTACAATAAAGAACATGAAATTACCCACCGAGGAAGCCTATTTATGTTTTTGAAAATGGTGCTCGTTAATTTTGCAGTTTGATTTTAAACCTAATTAGCGATAGGCGGCGTAACTTTCATTGAAAAAAATTGAAAATTGGATCATTCTTGACTGTCAGAGGACCATTAATAGGCCCATTGGGTGGGTTATATCTTGTTCTTTGTAGTGTAGAGTAAAAAGCATAGGAAACTATCGGTTTAGTCAAGAAATGCCCATAGGGTTTTTTCATCTGGTAGACCCTCCTAGGTAAGATTCTGAGTAAATTCGTCTGCATTAATTGAAGTTTACAGTTGGTTAATAGTTTAAAACTATCTGTGTTTGTGCTCTCATATAAACATTGATGTTGATTCATAATTATTGTACGTGCAAGCATGGTGCATGTAAATCCATGGCTACATTTTTTTAAACTTTGATTATAATTTGGATTTTGCCGATTTGTTTTCTACTTGCTGACTTTATTTTTCCTCGTACTACATTACTATGTTAATGCCGTGCACACATGGTCCATGTTAGTAAGTTAATCATGCATCAGATAGGCTATATAGTCGAACCTTAAATCCTCCAGGAAGTTCCAATTTTACACAGGGTTCACAGGGCGCACCGGACAAGTCAGGGATAGTCAGTAAAGAAAAAAAATTATTACGGATAGTCAGGAAAAATTTCACATGAATATGCACTCAATTAAAAATTCCTGGAGTTTCCAATAAAAACATTCCACTGATTGAAAAATAATTTAAGGGAACGTCTTACTTTATTTTGAGAAGTTGGGGATTCTAAAGGAGCTGTTTGCATTTACTTTGTTACTCAGTCTATGTAAAACAAGAATAATTAGAATCTGTCTATCATTCGACGCCTTTAATGGATAATTTTGATAATTTTATTTTATCGATTATCGACTAATTTTCCGATTTATAATGTATTTCCCTTCAAATACTCCTGCGATATGGAGTTTGTTATTAATTTTACTGAGTATCGAGATTGGTAATTGATTTAAGGCAACCATTAGCTTCAGGGCGCCTTATTTCACAAATAGATTTAATAAACATATTTAAAAAAATATTACAAATATCTAAATGTAAATAGACGAAAACAACAGACATTCGAAAATAAAATATTACGTTGACAAATGAGTCTCTCAACAATAAATTATAGGCAAAGCAATGCTCCCCATAAGGTTATCTGAAGCCATTGCTGAAAATTACTTGCCAAAATTCATTCATTAGCTACGTTCGTGATTTTTAGCATTCTGAAATCATTGTGGATAAATTGCAATACAGATGGTTAACTGTACTGAAATGTTCAAGAAATTAGAAAGTGTAGGGATCAATCATGCTTACTTTGTATTAATTCCTTAGCTTGTATCGAAATTGAAGATGCTATAGAATGGGTGTGGAAAATAACATGATCTGAATGTCTTTGTAGGAAACTTCTTGAAGTTCACTGACTTGAAGAAAAAGCACCCACACCTGAGGACCATGGCAGCAGTAGGAGGTTGGGCAGAAGGTGGCCGGAAATACTCTATTATGGCGGCCTCTGATGAGAAACGAATAGGATTTGTTAAGAGCGTTGTGGCGTTCATGAACAAGTACAACTTTGATGGCTTCGACTTGGACTGGGAATACCCAGGGGCTACGGATCGTGGCGGGAACATGGCGGACATGAACAACTTCCTGTTCCTTGTGGAGGTTAGTTTTAACTGATTTTTCAAAAATTTAAAATGAGGCTTTAAATTTATTAAGGTTGAGCGAAAAGTATGTCCACGATTTAGCTTAAAATACTTTTCATAATTGCCACATTCATTTCTTCCTATGCAGAATTAATTGTCCTCTTTGGTCTGAGCTATTTATCATAATTTTAAAATGTTCCGCTTATTTATAACCAAAAATCAAACATACTTCAAAAAACAGTTACGCATCCTATAAGGAGGTTTCATTGGGAGTGAACTACTTTTTCAGAGGCCACAGCGTTATTTTTTTCAAATTCATTTATTTTTTTTAAACAAAAAAACATAGCTCAGACCCTATTGAACGATAAATTCTACACTGGGGAAAAGAAATTTATCACGTATTTGAAGCAGACTGACACATTTTATGCACCGGGGGATCCTTTTGAATCAGGCATAAAAGCAGTGGCATTTTAACACATTTTAAACATCGTTATCATTAGAAACAAGTTTTGGGAAAAAGGTAATTGCATTTAAACAGCATAAAGCTGTATAAACATTTATTGCCTTAAAACAGGCAAGTGAAGACGGGCATTACATTTTGTTCAATAATAAAGTTAAAATCACATCAATTATTGTCCGTAATTTGAACTAAGTGTGCATCAGATTGTAGACACCTTTCTAGGTTATCTAACTTTTTTATTTTTACCATTGCATAAACTGAAGCACTAATTGCAAAGCATGCAAGTTCGAATTTTTTAAATATAATGCCCAAAAAACTCCAGAGCTGCTTTTTAATTTTACATTCTTAGTAGGCTCAATCCATGTAAACTGCATTTCTTATTTATATTACATTTTAGGACCTCCGTGCAGCCTTCGATGCTGAGCAAAAGGGTTGGATTCTTACGGCCGCTGTGGCAATGGCAAAATTTCGGCTAAATGAGGGCTACCACGTTCCAGAATTGGCAGAGTGAGTATAAACGCAAAATTTTTCCAAAAATCGGTTTGAA
>JAQIXS010003557.1:0-17731 GCA_034700785.1 Rossiulus vilnensis | reverse complement strand
AACCGTTGGTTAACTAAGGAAAAGCATTGCACCACAGCAGGTTAACAATAACCCAGCTGATAGACAGGGTTAACCTAAGGTTTGCAATATAATGCAATTTTTCCAGAATTCCTAGCTGTAACAGGCTATCTCCATGTTTACTTTACCCCGGGTTAAAGCCCCATAGTAAAATGGTGCAACAAAATCTACTAACCCTTTGCTTAACTTGTGGTTATAGGTAACCCTAGGTTATCTAGCCTTTCATTTAAACTTCAATGGTGCAACCGGTCCTTAATGATGTCTATAATGAGCAGATCATTAACAAGGAATGTAAAATTCTTTAACAGGTCAATAAATCTAGTATAGTCTAAATTTGTATTTTGGCCATTTTAACTTTATTTCTAATTAAATTAGGCATTTTCGTGATGATAATCAGTTTATCCAAAACTGTCCTCGAAATTTTGTACCTTATAGCCTTAATGCATTTGAATATGTATTCATGTTTCATAACTTATGACAATACGCTTTTGTTTTTCTTTAATCATCATTCATGCTGTATTATATAACGCAAACAAAAAGCCCACGTCGATATTTCAAACATTGTTTCGCGAATAACCAGATGGCCTTCTATAAAACAGTTCACATGCTTGATAGAATAAAACAGACACAATGATAAAATTGTTATTTCTGAAACTGGGATGTTTTTGAGCATCCCAGGTGGCACAGTGCTCAATTCTAAGTGATTTGCTCTGAACGTACCTTATCTCCTATAAGTGAATGACAACGTGTATTGGCAAGGGTTTTTCTTTTCTGAATATAACTGGAATTAACATCTTTTTTGAAAATAATATCTTCATATCCATAGTTGTATCTGTTAGATCTTAAGGAAATCAGAGTTATTTTACGAACGGGTATCATTAATTTTCCATAAAAATGACTTATTTAAAAATGTCACAAAACGATCACAAACAACGCCCTCCCCGGGTTTAAACCTCAGTATATATCAGTAAAAATATATTGATATCAGTAGTCCGAAAAACCACTACATGTCACCATAAAATTATCATAGAGACTTCACTAAGCATACTGATGTCAGTAGTCTAAAAAACCACGACATATAGTGATATAATACAGAATCACATCATGATCTTGAACAACCACCGGGTCAAGCGACGGGATACTTAATCACGTTCTTAACCGACGTTCTACTAATTAATAACCCTCCGCAAATATTTGCTAAAATCCTTAATATCTCATTAATTTTTTATAAAATGCTCGCATTAATTGAGTTTTTCAGCAAATTTTTACAGAGAATATTAGCCACACTTTGTAACCAGTTTTTCAAAACGTTACCCCTACGTCACAGCGTTCCCACCATCAAAATTTCACACCTTTGTAAAAAAAATGCGCTAAAAGTGCAGAATATGCTGCCATAAAACCTTGATGATGAGTCTTGGTGGAATTGCGTGCTTTCACAGAAGTAGCCGAACTGAAGGGGTTAGGACGTGAAAAAAAAATCAATTTTCCCAAGATGTGTTGAAATTTCCTTCTCATTCGCAACAACTTCAATTGCGGGCAAAGAAAGTGGTCCACTAAAATTATTTTAAAAAAATGCATATCCAAATCCAATTTAAAAATCGGAATTGCTCGTTTTGTGAATGCCTCGAAGCACTTTCAAAAGCCTAAATTGACTAAAATTCCTTTCGAATTTCGCAGGAGAGCAGCCTGGAGATGCAATGCCATGTGTTCACAAAAATTGTACAGAAAATGTACCGTGCATCGATTCGTGCTTTGCAAATTTCAAATTATGCAACGATTTCCTGTCTGAAAAAATGCAAATAAATTACTGATGCATTAAGGCTGGTTTTAAAGGAATTCAGTCAAATTAGGCGGATTTTAAAAAGCAATAAATTGTTCAGAAAACGGCCTATTCAGATTTCAAACTGGATACTTTCTTGATGGACAAAACAATTTTAATGCCCGTTTCTTTACGGCCACATGGACGGCCGCAAACTGGAGCAACCGGAACAGGCGAGTCAACAGACCGGAAACTCCGCTTGTTCCCCTCAGCACCAGCTTTAAAGCGAGCCCCGAGCCATTAAGCCAGATTTTCGCCACTAAAATTCAATTCGGGGTGAATTTCAGATTAGGCCGCTTCCGGGTGGCCGTTAATGCGTCGCGTTAATACACTTCCGGTCACCTCAACCGCGTGAAACGCCGGCTAATGGCGCGTCCAAAGTCGTTGAACCAAACCGGCGTTAATGGTTTGTTTGCGAGGGAGGCAAGGGTGTTGCACCTATTCCTGGGGCCATTTTTATGGCCACTTGTCTCCCCGAATCGACGCTAACGATCATCATCTGGGTCGATGGAAAGGCCGTAAAAGAAGAAACCTCTCCCGAATCGAGATTGGTCAATTTGCGCTCAGACTTCATTGTTTCAGAGCGTTTTGGTGGTCCTTAATCCCCCTAAAGGCCCCTGGGGGCGAAACCGGGTGGTAAGGGCCGAATGCGAAATTACAATTCCGCTTTTGAATTATCTAGCTCTTGTTTGGGGATGCATAGACTTTTTTGACAGAAAGCACCCTCAGATATCCGAGCTGTAACAATTACAAAAGTATTTTAAAATTAAACTTACTTGGAAAATCCAGAATTGATTTCGAAAGCGAACCTGGGAATACAGGTTGGAAGAATACTTTACTGATTGAGAGCATATAAGGTATGGAGATTAGCAACATCGAACGTCGAAGCAGACGTCTTTTGGAAATAAAAAAAGACATCTTTACAAAAAAAAAACGCCCTAAACTGACCAAATCGAAACGTCTTTTGTGGACTCAGTATCATAAGGCCGTGACAAGCAAAACAAATTTGACGAGTTTTTTTTAATTAATGTGAATGTAATGTCGCGGCGAAATTGTTCGCAAAAAGTTATCACAAATGATGGATTGCGGCTTTTATTTTGCAGGCAAGACGAAAACTAAAGCCGGGATGCTAAGAAATATTAATAATTAATGGAACGCCGTAGGCAATCATTTGGAATACAAATATCACAAATCATGTTTTTTTGGAATATTCTTCTGCGCAAAATTTGCTTAGTGTACATTAATTAAGAAAATGCTGTAGGTGGAAAATGAATTAATAATTACAGATTTTTGCCTTATAATGTGGTACATGTAAATGATTCTAACTTATGAATTACCCAGAGTTTTTCAACAATTTTCAAAATGCCTCTGACTTTCCCAGGATTCCCATGCTCTGCGGGAGCCCTTCGTCCATGAATGGACATGTAAGGTCCATTTATGGTCATATATTCTAACCATAAATGAACGACGTCCATACACACGTCCAGGTCTAACCCATACTTAATTTTTTCAACATTTTTTTTTAATAAAAACGAGATCAGTTTTAATTGTAGTCAATTGGATTGATGTGATATTACTAAAACCCAGTCGTGATTAACCGAAATAAATAAAACTTTGGCATACGTTGTTAGCTCCTCTATTTTGGATTTGATTTTCCACCAAGAAGTGCATTGAAAATCTTTTTTTACTCCGAAAAATATGCTAGCAACGAAATCAATATAATCTGAATTTTAAACTGCACACTGGCTGCGGGTAGGAATGGGGGAGGGGGGGGGGTCTGAACCATGTCCTCCAGTTTATTACTCCAAATTATACATCGACTTACCTTCACGATTCAATACATGCAGAAAGCACGAGGGGCACGCATGCGCAAAGCCGATCCATTGTAGTGATTTCAAATTTGGGTCCATTATCGATTGCTGAGCATGAGTTTGTACTTAGCAAATTTGAAATCCTGTCACCAAAACATGCCTTGTAAGCTAAATGGAAAGGCCTGCTACTCTGGGGAATTGACAAACCGTTGACATGAAATTCAAATGATACCAAGGCCTAGATGATCGAATTAAGATACTTTCAGGCACCGTGTTTTACACAAAAAGATTTTTATTTTTTCGGATTTTTAAAAATGAATTGCCCTGAAATATTTATTTGGCAATAATACTAAAAAAATGATTCGGAGTAGTGAAGAGATTTGCCCGAATGGGAAAACCATCAAATACAATTTGGTGTAAATGGCAAAGGAAGTCGATAAAGCTTTTAGCAAAATTGGAAATCCCTCTCTCAAGTTAATAAAATCTCAGTTTAATTTAATCGCCGTAGTTTACTTTTTCTTATCTCAAGAGAAAACTAATTGTAAAAGTTGAACTTCAGTTTTAATTATGCTTTTTACATTATATTTGTTGGCTAAACTAATTCTAGTTGAAGAATAAGATTTGTAGACAAATTGGACATTATTTACAAACGCAATGTTAAAACTAATTCAAATCCATCAATGGATTTTAATAATTTAATGTCTCGTGAAATCTGAATGCATAAAGTGGATTAATCCAAAAACAAATCCAGTGTTTTATATTATGGAAAGCATTTTGGAACAAATGAGCCAAAAATGACACACATTTTGCTTCATTTGTGTCAATAATTTCATTTTTTTAAAGTATTTGTAAATGTTTAATTGTCCAAGATCTAACCTTATGAGAGATTATTTAAAAAATATTAAATTTAAATTTCCTGGGTCCAAACCAAACAGTTCCATTAATCACTCAACATTTTCAAAACTTCGCAATTTCCTTCAAGTTTCCTAAAAAGAGAAATAATTTCTATCCAACGTGACATGGAGCTGAAATGTCACACATCAGAAATGTAGGTGCCTTCTGGGGCCAAATCCGTCATATTGTGATTTACAGTCTGGCATAACTCATCTCTTTAAACTATGAAATCGTTTATGGGCGCCAATAAAATGCTGACATTTTCGTAATTCTCTTCCAAATTCGACCCCGCTGTTCCCCACAAATCGATACATTTTTTTTGGCATGTTTAATTTTTCCTGAGTTAACCCTGTGCATAAATTTTAATTATGCATGGAAACAATCATTAATTATTTTTTGGACATATTTGCCAATAAAAAAGCCAGGGATATTGGCATTGCTTCAAAACAAAGTTAAGAAAGCGGATTGATTTTCACACAAAGTGAGGAGTAGCCATGCCAACGTCACTTGCTTTTAATTCGCAAACGACGTTTAAAGCTGCAAGATAAATACTTGTGGCTTAATTACTCTAGCCAGTGTCAAGGCGAGGATTTCGGAGACATTTTTCGTTCAAAATTCTCCTCAGGTATTGCATGCGCTATGAAAGATTACTAGATGCAAACATGACAAGGATCAAACCCACCGATGAACATTTAGGATTATCATCTTGCACTATAGGTACTAAAGCCTGATTTGCAAAGTCTCAAATAACTAATCCGAAGCAAATGAACAATTTTTTCCTTAAATTAAAAGTTACACGTGTATGAAACTAACCTGCTGAGTCGATTCATTTTCCACTTTGCACTGTTTGATTCGATGTTAAACCAAAAACCTTCCCAATTTTTTTAAATATTACCCGGATGAAAAAAAGTTAAATATGGTCATATACAGGATTATATAGTCCATACCATAACATGTAGGAGTCATATATGGCCATACATAAATCCATACACATGGACACATATACTGTGGAAAATGCGTAATAATAAAAAGCTATTAAACGAAGTAAATTATGGCATAGGAAGTCGATAAAGCTTTTAACAAAATTGGAAATCCCTCTCACAAGTTAATAAAAGTTATAAATCTCAGATATAACATGATTTACAAACATTACAAGGCCATACATGCACATGCAAGTGAACATGATATTGGTCCATTTGTGGAGAAATTCTGGTCTAACCATACATATAAATGTCTATATTTCATTTTTCCGCCCGGGAAAATTCTTTCCAAATTGCAATTTTTGGTTCATTTTTCGTGCACACTTAATTTCGTTCAATTCTTTTCGTTTCATTAACATTTCATTTTTTAAAAAAATAATGCACGGTTTATTTATTTCCGTATGAAAACACCACTATCAATTTTCGTATTTAATTAATCTTCAAAACAAGAAAACGTCCATTTTCATTAGTTCTGAATTAGAAACTCCTGTGTATTTACTCACCAGCTAAATAAAGCGTTTTCATTTCGAAGTTTTTAGCTAGGTCGAATTAAAACCCCATAAAACAGCAAATGGGGTTGCAGCGATGAACCGCAAAAATTTATGGCAATTTGACATTTCTTCCCAGCATAAATGACTCATTGGGCGACCAAAACGGGCGCCATTTTACGACCAATTAAGTAATAATCCAACTTGCGCAGCCGGCTCATTTTTAATTACCCCCGAATAATTCGCTAATTCATAATTAATCTACATAGCTCGATTCCCCGACGGGTGAATTTCACGACCCGGAGGATCTCCCCAGAGTCCCATTGGCTGGATTTGAAAAGCTGGGCTCGGGTTCACACCCCAGAATCATGAATAAACCAGAGAGTCCCTGTAGCCCACTGGCCCAGTGGTTGGGATTTTTTTTGCCCCCCCCCCATGAATCTGGGTCACTGGATTGTCTGCCGGGGAGATCCTAACCCAGGTTGGGTGCTATTGTAGGTTACCAGTTGAGTGCAACCTGGTCGATGGATCGATTCCAGACTCCAGACTCCAGGTTCGAATCCGTCAAGTTCAGGCGGGATTAAGCCTAGTTGGCAAGTTCTGGAATTCGTGAGGCAAAGTAGGTTTGAGATATTTCAGTAAATCCGAAAGATTTAAATGGAATGAGAAGGGAAAAATGGTTGAAAAGCCTGGGTTTAGCGAGGCAAAAACGCCATCGAGTTTGAGAAATTTCGATAAAAGAGATTATTTTTGATAAAAAAATACCCTACAAAGAAGGGAAAAAGGTTGCTGAAAGCGAGCTTGAATTTTTAAATAATGCGATCTTTTTTGCTCGTTTCCTTAATGGATCCAAATAATGATCAAAATAGAAAAAAAAGCAAACAAAAAACTAGTTAAGAGCGAAAATTTCAATTTTTTCAGGTTAGATTGAGACAATCGCCAAATATAGGGCAATGTTATTAAAATATACAGATATTTTATCAAGGAGAAAATCTCATCATCAGATCAGTATTACTGACAGTATTGGTAATCATACACTGTCGGCATGCTATGAATCAAATCGATTAGAAATGTTAGAGACATTATCACTAACACTAAATGTTTAAACTGGCAGTATTATTGATCATGCAGTAAAAGTAAAAGCATGATTAAAAATCATAAAAATAATACTAACAGAATTAGTTTATATTGACAGAAGTATTGATCGTGCATTCTCAGCACGACACAAAATCAAATTCATTATTTACTTAAAATAACAGTATACTGACAGTATACATAAATACAAGTATTTTGATTATAGAAATATGTTCGGGGTCATCAGTATTACTGTTACCATTACTGTACGAAAAGGGGTTGATAATTCAGACAAGACATTCGTCAGTGCACTACACGTCATTCCATCAGTGTTGCGCCATTTCTATCATTAATACTGCCAATATGCGTTGGTATTTGTTGTATTATTGATCACGTAGGGTCTGTTGATAACAAAACCAAATTAATGCAAACAATTCAATACTAAAAGTATTCATCAATATATCGATATGCAGTAGAATACAACGTCGTTGTATCAGTTTTGCACCTCCACGAGAATTATTACGGAGATTGTGTTAATAAGCACAGCATTACTGATAGTGCAGTGTCAGTATGAAACGAAAAATCTTAGTTATTATTAATTTGAATGAAAAACACACAAAAACAATACTGATAGTTATCAGTACAGTATGCACTCAGACTTTCACAATGAATCCAAGTACAGACATACACAGCATCACTCCATCAGCAACACGATCAGTATTACTGACAGTATTATAGATTTTGCAAAGTCAGACATGATGAAAAATCTATACCATATCTGCACACTGCAAAACTCAAAAGCTAAAAGTTCAACGGATGATTTAGTTACTCCTGATTCAAACTTGAAAGAAAAAATAATTTCAGAGTGTTTGAATCCTTGACTAAGAGGGTGCAAACACCGCCCAAATCTCTGGCCAACTAGTCCGCCACTCTGTTCATAAACTCGGATTTCGCAAAAAATCCGATTAAAGCCCTTGGAATATCGATCGGAATTGATTGGCAAGGTCTAAATATCCGAACACATTGGAAACAACGAAAAAGTAATCCAATAAATCCTGACATCAGCTACAATCGTGTTGGAAAAGCCAAGCAAACACAGGAGGCCAGTGTACACGCTAGAAAGCATAATGTTATTTCAGGATTTAACCTCTCGTTTTATTTATTTAGTTCGTTTATTTTGGAATAAGTCGAAATAACAGAAAAAAAAACATTCGTTGTAATTCCTCGTCTGCGTTCCCAGAGGAAAAATAAAGCAACACAAATACAAATAAATGGCTTTAGTTTGGTTTATTTTTATTATTCCGTCTTGGTACGAATCCATAATTGGTCATACCGCCTTTCCTTCCCCCAACCCATTCAGTCCAACATGGTCTATCAAGTAAGATCAGTACATACATAGTAAACTCTGTAGATAGATCTTGTCAAAACTTTGTTGCAGCCTTTGGATTCCGAATTCAACTTTCCCCCAGACATAACTTTTTACTTCTATGACCTTTCCAGTTTTGGAACAAATTTCTCTTGACCAATGAAAATGCAAAACTTCCACACGATTTGAAAATGAGAAATTCCCTGCTTTCGTAAACGCAGGACTGACAACCAGCAAACCTATCTTTTCTCTTGACCTATCTGACTAGAATAGAACACTTGTATAGGACAAACAACCAGTACAGAGTTAAACCTGAAACCAAGAGCACCCACGTGATGCCCAAGATTGGTGACTAAATATCTGGGCAAACAACTGGTCATTAAATTTAACGAGTGTCCATCGAGGGTTTAATGGCTGGCCACATCAACCTATCGACTTTCTGCTGCTGGTTTTTTTTGGCACAAACGAAACTAGAAAAACCTGCCGGAAACAGGAAAGGGAATTCTTTTGAAAAACGCATTTTTTTCATGGATCTAACGTTGATGGCAGCTCTTGCATTCACGAGCTCTCCTCAAGACGTCCATCAAGCGCTGAAGAGGGGCTCCGGATGGCCCTTGCTGAGCCAGTTGAGTGCGGTTAGCAGTTTTCTGTTTCTGCTTTCGGGAATATGAAATGTTCTAGGCGCTCATAGGGGGAAAAACTGCCTGAAACCATTTAAGAATCAGTCCTCTTGCATTCTCCAGCTCTATCTGGGTCACGATCTGAAGCATTTCATAGCTCCAATAAAAGTTATTAAGCGTTCACATTGCGCTAAACGATGCCCTCCCCAGACCTGAATTACGCACCACAGCTCTGATTTCGACTTTTGAACAGCGAAAAAAATAATAATATGAATATGAAAAGGTCGGCCATGACTCCTTTTTTTGTAATCGTATGAATATTAATGTGCTTGGAATGCGAATGGTCGAAAACGGAAGAGATAAGGGTGGTTTAAAAATAAAGAAGTAAGGTTTTTTAGGTTTTACACTTCTCTTAAATATTCAGGTTCTTAGTAAAAATTTCCCTGACTTTATCAGCATAGCGTTTATGGAATGGAACGCCACTAAAAGATACAAATAACTGATGTTTTTATATCATGGAAAACATGGTATTTCGCAATTTGTGCAAGAGTGTGACTAGATACGCCCTCTTTTGAGATTTATCATAAACAATTAATCATTCGAGATGATGGCAATCTAAGGTGGGCATATTAGATGACGAAAATTTCCTTACAGTTTGCATGAAAATTGGAAATTTCCCTGATTTTTCCGGGTTGTTCCTACTTCCCAGAAAATTCCAAGTTTTCCAGGTCACTGGGAACTCTGTCAATTCACCAGTTTTAACAAGTATTTATTAACAACGTTTACCTCTTATAAATTTATGTATTTCTAAATCAGGTACAGGCAGTGTTTAAAAAAAATTAAATTAGAGATCAAACACATTTTAAACACTCCACACTAACTCAAGCAGATTATTTTTTTACAAATCAGACTGACTTGTATTTTTATTTGCCACACACCTTGCTGAGAAAATGAACGAAAAAATTTAAACATTCGCAGAAATAAGCGAGAAATATGAGCCAATTAATCGTCTTTTTTTCAATTTGAGTTTTTCGACAATTGGCAGAGCTCCTCATCGACTCTGCGAATAGAAAATCTTCCAACAATTAAGCATTCAAAACAAGTTTTTAATAAGCAATTGAATCCTGGATAACGAACCCAAGATGGCAAATGCCTGAGAGGCATTCAAATTACGAGCATGAGCAATTACCACAATTATTCTTTGTTGTCCCAATTAATTTTGGAATACGAAATGGAAGCATAAAAGTCACTTAATGAATCATAAGGAATTCCAATATGCCCCAAGGTCGAACTTGGATTTTCGAAAAAAAAAATCCTTAATTCCTTGTCGGAATTGCTTGAAGAACAGACCAAAAGTGAAAGCCATTCAATGCCAGAAATCGATTAGCAGATATGGGTTACAAGAGCATTCCAGGTGAACCTCTGGCAGCACGATGACCTACTTGCAAAATCTTAGCTCTGGTGCAGGTCGGGGTTTGTGGGGCATGGGGCCATCAGAGGCAAGGGCTCTGAAATCTGAAACTTCCTCCGCGGGGGGTCGCCTCTGCGCCTCGAATTAATTTCACGGAAATTTCGCAGCCTAATGAAATACTTGCCACCACCAAGTTTTATCGATTGGTTAACTGGCACAAAAGCAGCGGCTTGTTCATCGGATGAAAATAATAGACTGCCAGAACTTGTTCTCGCAAGTTGCAAATCACGGTCTTTGTGCACCGTTCGCATTCACATTCCCGAAATCAATATTTATATCGGTGCAAATTTGGGTTGCATAAAACGGTGTTGGTAGATTGGTTACGTTATTTTGCATTTCCTTCGACGCCCTATGCGAGTCTCTGAGGTGCTTGAAAGGTCACTGAAATGTGACCAATTATGGAGGTGTCATGCTGATGGCTGATTTCGTTTTTGCAAGGTCATTGAAAGTACTTGATGTTGAATAACCAGTTCGTGTATTTGTTAGAACAAATAGCTTTGACAAATTGTGCAAACGAGACGCGTTTAGACACGTTTTGAATGTCTATTTTTCTGGGAGAAGTAAAGAGAAATTCTGAGGATTGTCAGTATTTTATACGTATATTTCTAAGTTTTATAAAAAAAATTCCAGTTTTTCGCTTATAAACCATTCAAATGGAAATCAACAATTATAAATAGAATTTCGTTCAAAGGAAAACGAATACCAGCGTCCATTCTTTATTTCAGTATTCAACGCATGTATTATTTCCAATTAAAATTCACTTTTCGTGATTAAAAGTTAATCTTTTCAAGGAATTAATTTTCATCCAAATCCATATTTCGTTCAAATAAGTAAACAATTTTTTTTTCGTTGGATAATGCCTACGATAAACATATCAACCTTAGTTCGTATTAGTATCCATGGAATTATCTTAATTTTTAATTTTATTTTAAAGATTAAAAGTTGATGTTTTCGAGTAATTAATTACCATCGAAATACAGAATAGAAGCGCATCGCTTTTCGGAGAAAAGCTAGCTTATTTACATATTTTTTTGATTCAATAGAGATATATGATAAACGCAACGCTATATTCCTTTTTTAAAGTTTTCAATGATTAACATGATGTTATTTTCATTTCTTCAAATACAGACCTTACAGATCTTAGAAACATTAAAAAAATGTCGGTAACAGGAAGATGGGATAATTGTATTATGCCAGATAATATATTTGATTTTTTTTCTGTCCACAATCTAAGATTTAGGATAAAATAATTAGGTGCCTAACCCAAATAAACTTGTGATAAAAGACGGGTGTTGAGGTGGAACTTTACAGAGCTGAGATGTATAGAAAACTGCTCATGCAAAATTCTGAGGATGAAATTGGAAAAAAAACACCGAGATTACATTTCATAACTTTGAAAGTGGATATAAGATATGGGAAATGGAAATGTATTCACTTGAAACATCTCTAGACACCAAGGCTGAAGTCTGTTTTGCTAGCATAGACAACGAAAGAAAACGAACCTTTTTCAAAATATTTTTCACAGCGAAAGTATCGAGTGAAATTTACCAGAAAAAAAAACACATCACGGATCTTACAAAAACAGATCGATAGCGGTTTGGTCGAGCTTCTTGAGCTTTTGTCGACGAGTAAGCCGGGCATATATGGGTAAATATGGATGATATTGTATATGGCTGTATAACAAAATGTGCAAAATGCATTGTCCTCCAATAGCATTGAACGACTTTGAATAATACAGGCATGGATCGACTTAGGATTTGACAGAAAGGCCAAATGCCAGATAATGCAGTTTGGATAAATTTCACATACTCACGGCA
This sequence comes from Rossiulus vilnensis, assembly GCA_034700785.1. Lineage (NCBI taxonomy): Eukaryota > Metazoa > Arthropoda > Diplopoda > Julida > Julidae > Rossiulus > Rossiulus vilnensis. Next base: position 5,373 of record JAQIXS010003557.1, on the reverse strand, counting down.
TAGCTTATTCATAGCCAGATAACATTGTTTCAGCATTTAAAAACTAGTGAGGGCAGACTGATCTAAAAATGGATAGGAATATGGGATACTTTGTACAGAAAAGCGAGAAAAGTTCATCATTTGTTATTAGTCTTTTTTAGAAATTTCGAATTTTTAAAGCAACGAATTAAATATTAAAAAACTTTACAGAGGACGGATTTTGACCTCATTTTCGCCAACAAATTTCGTAATGAATACCGTATAAGATATATATTTAACACCAGCATTTTTGAAGAACTAATTAAAAGTGAATTCATCCAGATGAACTATTAAAGTAAGCGAAAATGTTACAAAATAATATATTTTAACCAGAACGTTGCACGTCTGAAATAATCCTAAGTTTAAAAACGTATAGTAAGTTCTATTCTCCAATTGGGTTAAACATACAAAAGCCCTTGCACGATCCATTAAAGAATGCAATGCTAGGACCAGGTACTACGATTTTGGGGGTTGTTATTCCCCTATGACCTAGGTACCAGAATTTATCAAGCACCTGCAAAGGTTGCAGGCCGATACCTTAACAACTATGTGACTGCATCCTGGCAACAAGATAGACAACCATCCTCCTCGATGATTTTCCTTTATCGGGCTACCCCTAGCGAAATGCCTCCACCGAGATATTATGATCAAATCAGGGCCTTATTTTGGAGCAATTTGGGCCTAATGGGGCCATTCACTCTGCCTACGGAAAAGGTTAATGATCAGGGGTTAATTGATTCCAGGACGGCTTTTGTTTTTAGTGTCCATAAGAGGGTAGAATAAAGGGGTAGAAAATGCCGAAACTGTAACAGAATGTCGTTACCTATCACCCAACTGTTAATGGACAAAATGATACAGTGAATCGCTTCGGGTTCGTTACCCCCATCCTCGATACCTGCCTCAAGACGGGTCATTAAGCAAGCGCTTCCGGTTGAAGGGATGCAAAGCAAATTTAGATTTCCGAGGAGGATAACTCGTTCCCCTCAGGGCTGCTGCCTAAAACCAATTGCAGTTGTCTGCAGACATACAAAAAATAAATGTATGGAAATAACTAAGAAAAACTTCTACATTTTATTTTAAAGAAAATGCATGTGAAACAATTTGCGCTGGGCGACAGAACAGCTTATGCATTTGTCTAAACAGAAAAAGAGTTACCACTTCGTTATGATCTTAAGAAGGTGTTACTAAGTTCCTAAGTGTGCCTTGCAGAGAAATGACTGATTAGTTTTTCATGCACTACTTCCGGTTTATCTTTCAGCGACAACTATGAGCAGAGGTAAACATTCATTTTATGCGAAAACAAAATTTGAGAAAAATCATTTGCATAAACAGGAACACCGTGAAATGCTTCTGCCATTGCAGATGTTGCTTTAAATGCTCGACTCAAGATCAAGGCATAGAATTTAGCATCAAATTTAGTCTTTCTATTTGCATGTTAAATAACGTCAACTTTCAATCTAAATAACATTAAAATTTACATGACGTTTTATTACCGGCATCTCTAAGCATTAAAATGTTCAACCACCCTGACCATTCCTTGACTAGTCCAGTCTTTAACAAATTTCCCTGACCACAAAATATGCCAAAACATGACCCCGGGACAAATATGGCATATTCCGAATATGACTAGACCAAACATTCGCCACAGTTGGATATATGTCCATTACATTGTTCATACATTAGTCCATATAAGTTTATGTTTTTACAATCTTACATATGACTATATACATGCATGTCAACATATTAACAGATATGATCATACATACACGTATCTATATGTCTATACATGGTAAAAATAATACAATAACTTATAATTTAGTTGAAATTTGATTTATTCTGGCTCATGATACATTTGCAGGAATTAAGCAGTAATGAAATTGTCGTCAGTAGAAAATCGAATATTTTCCATACATAGCTTTTATCTAAAGTTCCCATGCTAGCTGATGTCAATATGTGGACTTACACATGCTCAGAAATGCCATAAACCCCATATATGGCCATATTTAACTTTTCCACTTGGGATGTAAGACATACGTCGAATTTCCCTGACTTTTTCAAATTAAATCACTATTCCCTGACTACCGTCGGGCAATTCCAGATTCTCCGCGTCTGGGGTACTCCTGTATTAGAATGTTGCTGTTGACAGATCATTTCGTGATGTGGACGTCACAATTTGCTGCCCAGCCCTCCATCCTTAAGTTCCAGATAGTCTTAATGTGTGACCCCCCCCCCCCACTCTTCCTGACATTGTGTTATGGCTGACCCTGAAACTTCTTGGAAGAGACTGGGTGCGTCGAGATGAATTCAGGGAAAATGACAGTTATTAGGCATGACCTCAGAGTGCCCTTGACTGACCGCCAATGCCAGAATTTCAAAGGCCCCCCGTAGATCCGCCTCAAAAATTAACAATGAGCGTGCAGGCCCACGGTTCTGCTAAAGAAAAAAAAGGGCAAGCAGCTCGTTTCATCGATTTTATTTCAGAGACTGGCAACGGCATTACCGCGAAGAAACATTTGGTACTCCCATGACAATATTGCAGCTTCCCCCTGCCTCCCCTAGCCATCCATTGTTAGCAACAGAGCGAAAATTGATAGTGTTCACGCCAGCAATTTGTAGCTCCAGTTTCCTGTTTAACCGAAGTACGAGCCTGAGAAGCGTAGTTTTTTTTTGCTTTTTGTTTATACATTCTTAGGCAAAAAATGCACAATCTTCTACGATGCCCGTTCGAGGCCATCATCGAGAACCATTTTTGACACTGGTTTATCTTCAGAAGCTGCCCCTGAAAGAACGGGGTCAGGCAATCAGGCAGGACATGCGTGTACTGCTTGTTTGCCCCACGCAGAGTTTAAGGGTGCTATGGACAATAGGGGAATTCCCAATCATTGCATTAGTGTCACTAGATAGCCCTGTTTTTAGCGTTATTAAAAACAATAAGTGATTTTAGATTGGGGTAATTTGAGGCTGGCATTTTATCTGATGTAAATTTCCATGACGTTTGCATTGATTGTTTGGAATTTTCCTAGGTTTTGCATGGCAATTTGAAATTTCTCTGAATGTAACAGATTGTTCCCACTGCTCTGACAATTCCAGACTTTACATGTCAGTGGGAACCTTGGTGCATGATCCGGACACCCTACGTTTATTGTACGCCTTTCACCAAAGGACAAACTTCATCAGATTGATATTACGGTTAAAAATAATTTCTTGGAAAAAAACATTACCCAGAAAAAAAAACTTTTTCCAGTAACAGATTTATCGGTTCTCTTTTTCTTGATATTCTAAAAACGAGGAAATGAAAAAAAAATAACTTAAATAATAAAAAAATGCCACTGGGGCACCAGGACGAGAGAAATTACAATGAGATAAATAATGCATTGCTGCGCCATGCCCGCAATTTCCGTTTTTGGAAGAATGCATTTTCCACTTTTTAATATTCAATGATGTTTCCAGAATAAGTGAAATTGAAGGGAACCAAGCTTGAAACAGAATGCTTCGAGTGCAGCATTAAAAAAAAATTCCCAGATCCGTGTTTCATTTTTTCACAGTTCGAATGTCTGCGTTGCATCTTCGCCCACTTCCGGTTCGGGCTTCCTGACAACAACTCCAGCGCATCCTAAGTGAAAATGACAATTTGGTCGCCAGTTTTCCTGACATCTGGAGTAATTTAGTTGTCAACAGGCTGCAGTTTTATCACAAAAAATGAGAAATGGAAAACGCTTTCAACTCAAGCACACGTGCTACACAATGCAGAATGCCATTACCAGACTCACCTTTAACATCAGCATGAATTATTTAATTGATAAGGCCCATCAGGTCATGGGTGGCATACAAATGGATCGATTAAAGCGATATTTTCCAGGTCAATGGGTCGAAAATCGATCCACTACTGATGCCTGACGTCGCCAAAAGGATTCCAACTATTTAAATGCCATTTCCTTGGTCATTCCTGATCTGATCAGAAAGTGTATTAGTGCGTTGGAATCAGACGATCGCGAGCTTTCGATAGACATGTTACATGACCTACGTAGCACATTTTACACGCTCAATACTAATGGCATTACCAACAATGATCTCTCCAATATATGCCAGTTTCTGAAGTAACATTTTACGCTAAACTGCGCAGCGACCACTATACAGTCACTACTAATAACAGTATCTTCGGTCACGCCCCACGTAATGATGCCAGTAGCAGAAAATCCCATTCATTTTACATGACCTTAAAATATAATTAATAATGACATTAATAATGTCCAAAAAAGGTAACTTTACTACATTTTTCAAATTTGAAGGTTGAACCTCGGATTCGTTTCATTACTGGCCATCATTCCATTTTGAATTGTCTTACAAAATCATTATTAATGTGATGTCGTTAATTAGTAATGGGCGTGTAATCTGATTATCGTAATTCACACAAAAATTTTAATTCGAAGGTTCAACTCAGGATTCACAACATTCTAGGTAATTATTTACATTCAGATGACCATACACGATCATTATTAACATCATTCCAGGAAAGTAGTGTTATTACTAACGAGCGTGTAAGGTCTATTTATTTCACTTCACAACAATTTTCAAATTTAAAAGCTCGGATCATTACTGACAATTATTCATTTCAGATGACGATAACTGATCATTATTAATGCCATTCCTGGAAAGTAATGACAAAAATCGGTAATGGATGTGTCAAGTCTAGTTATTGCACTTGACAAAAATTTAATAATTCAAAGGTCATTACTGGCCAACATTCAGATGACTTTACAGGATCATCATTAATGTCATTCCCAGAAACCGTTACAAAGCCCTTTTCTCAATACGTCTTCATTGTCTTAAAGTGTGAACTAGTACGTTGGAATCAGAAGCTCGCCAGCTTTCAGTAGACATATCACATGACCCACTTCAACTTACACCGTTGTGCAAATTGTTGGGTTCCATTCAACCGGAAGCATCAATCACCGGGTCTCTTACCGAACTCCAGATAGCACTTGCTAATCAACAAAACAATGATTCATTTGGCTTAATTGGGAGTGGATTGTTTGCCCTCCATTAGGCCATCTTGAGGTCGCTCTTTCCCTGAACAATTACTTTGAAAACCACTAAAACTAGTTATTGGCTTTCTCGAGGGCCAGGAAAGCACCCGGTTGCCATGGCAACCTGAAGAGGCTGCTACCACCGGAAAATCAATACACCAGAGAGAGAGAGAAGAGGTAGGCAGAAGCGCCGCAGGTTCGGGAGGGAGGGCGCAGTTGAAGAGCTCGCCGCCCAGGTGGCGCCACCGGTGAGAAAATCCTGCCAATTCGAAAGTGAAAAACGCACGTGTCTGGTTTGATGGCACTTAAGCACGGCCATCAAGCGACA
>JAQIXS010003556.1:0-17736 GCA_034700785.1 Rossiulus vilnensis | reverse complement strand
GTCCCGCAGCTTGTCCATAACCAGGATGGGGGGGGGGGTTATGTATGGTTTCGAATAAGATTTTGAAATATTGAAGTCGGTGTTAATCGTGATTTTTTTCTTATGAATTTGGATGCGTTCACGATCTGATAAAACTGAACGTAGATCCAGTTTGGTGGCGAAGTTGTGGGCATTTGTTATGGGTGAACCACAGTGTACGTATGCCTAAAATGCCAAGTTTTTATTGGCACACTAGTGCTTCAACTACTTCTCATGAATGCTAAATTTATTTCACTATGTAGAATTGGTCGTCCGTAGCGACCCTATTGCATTCAAATTACTTTAAAACGTCCTGTTAATTCATACAAATTGAATAAACGTTAAAAATACATCAAAACTGAAGTTTCAAAAGCGGGGTTTTCCCCTGAGTTTGCAAACTTTCGGTGGTTCCATCTTGGGAATTTTCTACTTGCTTATTTTTTATACAAATAACCAGACCATTTTAAAAATATATATAAAATACGTTAGACAGTAGCAGACGATAACTTTAAATGAGAAAAACAAATTTAACATTCATGTTAAGTGATCGAAGCAAATATGGCAGTGATTTTTGCTGCAGTTTTGGACATTTAGCTTAGGGGTTTGGTTTCATTCAAAAAGGGTTACGTGTTAGGAAAATCAAAGTTGACCACCGAGCTGCAAAGTCTAACAAATCCAAACAACAACCGAATAAACATAAAAAATCTTACTTTTTCATCGTAGCAAACGTGGTTGCGTCCGACGCAAATGCGTGCGAAGTAGAAGCACACAGGGCCAACCCGAGTGAACCATTTAGGCCTAAAATTAGGTCACAAGTCGCCCAAACCAAAAGCGGTTTGAGGTTATACCTGGCAGTCAAACCGCACGGCCTGGTGAGCACCGAAAGGAGTAACACGTTGCGGTGTAACACCCAAACACCTACATCGATTCGCCCAAATTACGCTCTATAGCCTGCTACCAATAACCAAAATTTCCGTTCCTTATCAGAGAGCTCTTATGACACAAATTGCGCAGGATTCCAGCGTGCATTTCTTGGTTGCTGCTTGGAAATCATGATGTACCCAGTGATTGCCACACACGACGATCACTTCCGCGTCCATAATAGTGGGTTGACATTGGAAGAATAAAGGAAAAAAGAAAACCTCATGACATTGTGAGTCAACGTGGACAAGGTTCGAGGAAGAGAGACTATGTTCCCAATCTGAAAATTAGGAAGTCGTAGTGGAAAAGGCGTCGATTGCATTAATAGGAAAATCGCTTGTACCACTGCCAATATCAAATATGGCAGCAGGCATTCAAGGCCAGCCTTCAGGAGGTGGTTGGGTGATAAATGGTTCAGAAATTGATAAGTGGTTGTGTGTGAACGTGCCGAGTCCATGTACACAGTTCAAGCGCTGCTGATAGATGTTGAGCAGCGTGAACAATTTATTACACTATCTGAGTTTTGCAAACAACTCAATTTAACGTGAACTGCTCAATTATATGTTCGCTGCTTAGAAAATGGCCTTCTAAGACAATTATATCAGCAGCAAGAAGCAGACCTTACGCGATTTACTAATGATCATGGAATGATACGAATTAAACTTCATTGCGTATGACTGACAAGTAATGAAGCAGTAATGGATGTTGGTGGTGTCATGTAGAAATGATCGTGTTAGGTCAGCTTTACAACCTGATAAGTGATGATAGGACTAATGATCGTGTAAAGTAATCTGAAATGGAATGGTTGCCAGTAGGCCTAATAATGAGAATTTGACATGATAGTATACGGCTCATGTGCAATGAAGGAGTAATGATTGTTGGTAGTGAAATTAGCTAACGTCAGTGGAAATGTCACGTATTGATCATGTAAGATCTGCTATACTTGAAGTCTATGACGTCATGTCAGAAATTAAGTCTAGGCCTGGTTCAATCACAATGTGAAAATCTGCATCAGGATTACAGCAATAAGCAATGGGGTATGAAGGCATAAGGGTTTATCGTTGGATCGCAACACGTAAGTGTATTTACTCCTACGTATCGACACACAAACTTATTTTAGACAATGGAGGCTTTTTAATAGAAGGAAACGCGAGAATCAGGGTGAACCGTGGCAACATCAAAATAAATGAGGCCAGGACTGTTGCCATCAGCCAAATTTCGTATGATGGAGAAAGTGAACGAGGGTTGAGTGCTCACCAAGAATTTCACCACGATGGCATGGAAGGGCACTGATGTTACCAGAATACCAGACTTCTACTTCACCTAACACCTACTGCATTTCCAAACGTTGAACAATTGGAAACAAAAGACGTCCAGGTTAAATTTCATTCTTGTTCAAAGAATGAACTGCAGAAAGAACCACTATGTAAACTCGGTTTAACAAGTGGAAATGATGTCAGATTAGGCGTTTTGAACCACATTTGATTACTCATAAAGGATCTTGGGCCTTTACACCATACAAAGAAACCTATGTCCACCCAGGCCAATTAATCTTCAGCATCATTCCAAAAAATAAAAGCGAGTATTTAATATTCACGAAAAGGCGCCAAGAAAACCTAACTAACGATCGTTAGATTCAAATTAATGACCAACAATATTTCACGCTTTTGGTGTTAATTTCATTCCGCACATAGACAATGAATATTTATATTAATACATTCTTAGAACAGTATTTTCGCGCTAAGCCATAGTCGATGACCTGCTGACTAACAACACCGCTAACTCATTGAAACATTGGATGCATTATTCAGCATACTGTCAGGAAAAACGCACAGTTTACAATGTCCTGGTGTGCCTTTCAAAGCCCCCTCTCCATGGCTGACAAGCAGTTTTGAAAATTATTCAACACGACATCATGAACATCATTTTTTTTTCATCTTGCGCTTTCTCTTTAGGAAAAAAAAAAGCCCCAAAAGAATTAGGCCATTATGATCTGAAAGTGTGCCTGGATTCATGTCTCTAAGGATCAATGGGAAGACTGAAACCCAACGATCATATAGCACACGCGCAGACCGTGCTGTAAGTGGATTCTAGGTGAGTGCCTCTGATAAGGCAAGCCCAAGTGCCACTACTGGATTCCATCAAAACCAAATTGCAAGAAGTCTTCTGTAAATTCAGATATGGATTTCGGAAGGGTGGAAACAAGCCCTGCGCAAAACAACACGACACACAAACGTCATCTTGACAACGCCATCTTGGCGCTATGTCCAGAGATTGCGCAATCTGGAAGCACCGCCTAAACTGTCAAGAGCCTTCATAAAATTTAAAAAATTCGGGGTTCAAAAGAAAAATTCAGACGTGTATGTTTACAGGATTGCCCCAGAAATAAAATATTCGACGTCCCTGACTTCGCCAGCTTTTTGAAGAAATTTTCCTGCCCAAATAAAGGAATGCTATACCATTTTAAAAAGAGGAGTTCCATATTTCCATAGATGCAGGACTGAGTTGTGTCATGACTACTTTGGTGTTAACTAATAACTAGTCATCGAAAATACAGGTTTTCAGTTTCTTTAAAGGTTAATTACCCTTTGATTGCTAGATGGCATTAATTAACAGAAAATTGTAATAAAAGTGCTGAAAATCTGCGCATAATGTCAGTATCTTGACTTTCCATATCTTTCATGATCTGAATTTTGTTTCATACATTTTTATGACTTCTTATTCAAGTACACAGTCACGTGAAAGCAAATGTAACATTGCCACGTTCACTTCGACTTTTTCCTGAATATCCCAAGTATTTCCAATTTCCCTGAAAATCCAGGTTTTCCAGTTCAGGAGGAACCCCCGTTTTAGACTAGTTCTGATATGCAGAAACCTCCACAAAAAAAAGTCTTGCTTGGCACTTTCAATATGTCCAAGTTCACCCAGCAGTTTAACAACCTTGTTTTACGTTCAAAGTCAGGGAATTTTGAGCGAGTCGCTCACCACAGGTAGGCGAAATACAGAAGCTGGATCTAAACCAAAGATAGAATCACTTTTCCCCGCAGTGACAGGGGGGTAAGGGTAAGAAGCCAGGTACTCGAACACTGGTTTATGTCCGTGGAAACCCGAGTAACTGATTCAGGTGAATGACACTGGCCAAGGACGGTGCCTCCTTGGCTTCCCGCAAACTTTGCATTTTTTTTATCAAGAAGCTCGCGCATTTATGCATCCTGCACCCAAACAACAATGGCCTGAAGGAATAGCAGGCCAATGCGTGTTAGTGCTCATTACCCGGAGCAGAGTTCAATTGCCTCGCAGAAATTGGGGAGCAAAAAGCAGAGAAACTGCTTTCGAAACTGAGCAGTTAATGCAGTGGACATGGATGCAAAACCGCCCTTCCTACTACTCCAAATAGAACCGGAAAAATAAGGTTCACTCAGGTTACTAGGTAAACGGTAGGTGTGCAAATAAACACCAAATTAACCGGTTACCTGTATGGACACTAGAGCCAAATTGCCACCGTTCTAGAAAGGACAGTGTACACATGTCATAAATGGTTAAAACGGGCACATCTAGGTTCGGTTCAGCATTTCTACTCCGGCAGTGATTTAATGAATGAAAATACGGTCTATTCAAATTTGGTTTTCATGCTAGGGCGTACAAAAGCGACCTGCAATAAAAGTGCATGAATCGAAACTCAAATTTTAATTCATTGCCCATTGTGTGCCCCGCACAGAGTGAAAAAATTCGAAATAAAAGGATATAAATAAATCCCAAGCATTTTGGATAGTGCCTTGACCCCCGATTGCCCCTCCTCACTCTTTTTTCTTTTAAATACGTGTATAATAAATGGCTTCAGACAAAACCATTGCAGCTTGAATGGGGAAATTATGCTGTTTGAGTTAATTAAAAACCAGAATTTTGAATGCGGCAAAACCGCTTTCTCAAGGTTTTTCGTCTTTTTTTTCCAACTGTGATGAAACAAATTTTGCCTACATGGATAACAAAGTTGAAATTAAAAAAAAATGTGTATGCCTTTTTAAGTAACTTTCTGAAAATTTGGAATACACGAAAAAATGGTAACCATTATGTTCAGGTCTCCGTGTATTCCATGGATGAACCAGAACTGATACAGTGCAAACCATTCTATATCAAATGTACAGCGATTTGTGAGACACTCCTTTGGGTTCATGAATTTATGAGACCCTCATAAATAACTGTACATGTGATAGAGAATGGTTGGAGCTGTAACAGTTCTGGTTAATCCATGAAATTTACGGATACCTTTGTGGAATAAAAAATCGAAATTTTCAGGAATTTACTTTAAAATGCAAATACTTTTGTGTTGCAGCTGATTATTAGTGACAAAAGCCAAACTGGATATTTGCAATTCACTCGTTTAACTTGTTCAATTAGGATTAACAGAACCATGTCTTAAAGACATTTCGACGGCTCTTATCTTAACAATTTCATTTCAGTCAGCAGAAATAAATTATAAAATTTTGATTACGTCAGGGAATGGGTATGGGGTTCAGTGGCAAATAAACATCCTGTACCACTGCGTATCACAAAATTCCATCATTAAAAAAGCACATTCTTCGTCCCCTGGTAAGAACGGCATATATGACGAATAAACCAATCGCAAGAGACTTCTGAAGGCTCCATCCAGCAATGATTCATTGGAATCACTGCTGTTTTAAAGCGTGCATATTTATCGCAGTGTCCCACCCAAGTTTTGTCACTCGAATCTGCATAACAGGTGAGTTATAGCCCGTTGGTTTTACCAACACCATCAATAAACCTCCCTAAAGCATCGGCTTTAAGTGCGCCGAGCCCATCCAGTTCTGAGTGGTTGCTGGTTGCTTGAACCCCTTGACGAAAACGCTTCGTTTGCTCGTTTTCATGAGTCACCATCACAGCGCTGTTAATTAAACCGACTTCCCAGAATCCCCCACTAACATCCTTCCTTAATGGCTCGAGTGCTTCCCCCTTCACTTGCCAGCGATTTTAAAGATTACCAGGTTTTTTTAGATTAGCCAGAACTGCAAGAATTTGAAAAGGTCATAATCAGCAGCGCATTTCCCCCGAAGCCAAGAGGCAAAATCGGGACATGTCCTACACCAGGGGTTCACTGGGTGCGGAATGCTAGTATTACATTGCCAAATCCGTTAACGCCTCATAATAATGTTCCAACTATTTAAACTAAGCTTTTCGAGGAACTCATCTGCCGTAGGCAAGCCACAGTGCAGTTTTGAATGCAACCCACTATTTAAAATGCAATAAAGTGTCAAAACATTCGAAATCTGGAGTAATTTGAATAGCTGAAAATTAGTTCCCTTATCGTCTATGCTTAAAAGCAACTGACACACATACTTTTAATTGAATCCCAATTCTCACTATGCTTTGAATATCCTTCAGCTTCGATTAGTTTCAGCAACTAAAAACCTGATTAATTTTTTCCATCCTTCGATTAAAACCCTAAGCCATTAAACAAATCTGCTTCAGCTAATAATCTTATCGGAGGATAGGAATAAATAATTACGATAAATAAATCATGCATAACCATAGCAATAAAACAAATATATCAGGAAATGCAATTTCAGTACTTTTTGACTGTGGCTGAAATGTTGCAAGCGTTCAGGTGTCGAGTTGTATGCCTTCATAACAAAGTTAAGCATTTTCGAAGCACCTCTCAGCGTTTTTATCATAAAATAAAGAAAGCGAAAATATCGATTGACCAATCCCTCACGACATTTGAATACGTTGAAACATCCCATTCAACTAAATCCCATCTTATGCAAAATCAATTGAAACAAATCACTTCTTCGTATGGATTTTCCATATAAATGTAAAATAAAAAATCTATAGTTGCCATGCTATTTATCTTATGAGGAGGATTTTTCAGCACCTGTCTCTTGTAATGTAAAAACCTTAAAGATGTAGAAGATATGTCACTTACGTTTTCCTGTCTGCTGACGACATTGCCACTAATTCGTAGATCTGTGGACCAACTTGCTGAGATGTGCTGACCAGGAAAAACGCCCTTTTATCTGAAAAACGACAAAGAAAATTAGATTCTGCTAAGGATTCCTGGGTTACATCACATTATATTAGAGATAACAAAGTTCCAACCTGTGGCCACATTCCTAGACAGCAGATTTTGGACCTTGATTATCGGACTGTGCGTAAGTTTGGTCTCCTCGCGGCCCGACCCCACACTCGTATTGTGGTACTTCAGCACGTATTTTTCATCTTGTTTTTGTAACAACACCAAGATGTCCTCCAACAGAAGAACGTGCAAGTCGACCACCTTTTGCCGATTGAGTCGCCATTGCAAGTATCCTTCGTGTATCATTCGGCACTTAGTGAGGTCCAAGTTCTAAAACGAAAAATGATAGTTTTAGTGATTTAGATCTTCTGTTAAGCTCAGAAACCACAGAAAACGAATGAGCTCATATTTTAAGAGGTCCATTTCTTCACAACATTAACTAACACTCACCTTGTATTCAACAGAAACGATGTGATCGAATTTATCAAACTGCCCTCTGTCGATCTTCTTCTGGAATTGTTCTAGCCTGTTTTTGTTTTCAGCATCTTTAACAGCTTGGTTGACAAAATTTAGAATGTCCTTGCTGCAGTCCAAAGCCCTCATCAGATTTGCATACTCTGTGGTCGTAGCTGTGGTACCGAATAAAAAGGTCTAAATTATTAAAAGGAACTTATGATTGAAAAAAATAAAAAATAAAGATCACTTTTTATATAAATGTCTAACGTTGACCTCTAACGTCATCCTTCAGCAAAAAATTTCTTACAACTGAAATCTGGACGTCACATCCAACGTGTGCATAATTTTAAAAAAGTCAATGTTTCAAGAAATCTGTAAAAGTCCCACTTGTGAATTATTCTACAGTAAATAATGACTTTTTGCACGTAAGGCGTAGGATTGTGCAAAATAGTACTGCCATGTAAGAATGTAAAACCACATCAGCAATACAAACAAAAAAGGTAACCGAGGTGTGTGACTGTATTTTTGTCCTATTTCAAATTCTAAATTCATTTCTTAAACGTTTACAATATTTTTTTAAAAAAAGTTCTAAATGAGACTATCACTTTAAAAATGGAAGTATTACTTACGGCACGTATACTTTGCCAGATTTTCCAGCAGCAGTGGGTATTTGGTCAATCGCTGCATGCCTGTCGGGATAATATCTTTCAATTGAAACCTCCTACAAAGTGGGTTACTCGAAGCATCCTAAGGAAACAAAATGCAACGCGTAAGAAAATACCTCCCAATCAAAGAAAAAGGGGCCAATTCCAAACAATTAAATATTGGTCAATGCGAGTATACTAACAGCGAGGAACTGTGCCAATTTTTGCTCCTTCCTTTGGCGAACTTTCAAGGATTCTAAAGCTATGGACTGATTCTTGCAAAACGTTGCTGCTGCCTCCCTGAATTTCTCTCCTGATGCACCGTCAAACTGAGAATGAGAAGAGAATAGAATGACTAAACGTAAAAGAGCTTTAGACTAGGACTCAACCTTGAAAGTTGTGTTCCATTGTTATTTTACTGGAGAAAAGAACTTGGCCCGCATACCATTTCTACAAGGATTTCTCCGATGTCTCCCACAATCGGGTCTTCTTTTCGTTTATCCTTTAGTTTCATATTGAGTCTGTTATGAATCTGAATCATTTCTTCTAAGTTGGCAAATAGTAGTTTGATTTGGTCTTGAGGAAGGACTTGTTCAGCTTGCATAGGACGAAAAAATACCCTTTCCAAAACCTTTAGATTCCGCACATGCGTTCGTTCAGTATGTATAAGTTCTAAAAAAAATTGTAACATTGATTATTACATCAACCTGACAAAACAAAAATATTCTTGTAAAAACAATTTAATTAACAACCTAGATTCTAGCAAATTTGGCTGTTCCAAACATCTACTCATTAATAGTGCTTACTTAGCACCATTATCTTTGCAAAACGTAAGCTTTCTATTGGTAAAAAGACCAGAAGTGCCAACAAACCATTAATCACATCCTGGCGCTTCTTTTCTTTTGGTTTAAGGTGTCGTACAATCTCCCAGTTGACGCTATCTGCCCAATTAGGAGGATTTTGATCCACGTCGAAGTCTGAGTCATCGTTTTCATCTCGCCTCTGTCCACTGCAGCTGCTCGGTGAGTGTTGGACAATCGCCGAAGGTGAGGTGGAAGTGAGAGGTGATATTTCGTTGGAAATGGGCTTATGTACAGCTTCCAAAGAATTGCTCGGACTGTCCAAGCTTCTTGAAAACAAAATTAGTTGACCCTTAGTACGGCATGGCACGATAAATTCAAGGACTTCCTCAAAACTGTGGAAAGCCGTTTTAGCGGAAAATCGAAAGTCGTACATAATTCAATATTGCAACACAGGCTCTTATCACTCGGCCGAAAGTAATTCAACACAACCCAGAAATGTTGTGCTCAACCGGAAATGCTGTCAAACTTGGAAAACGCGTAAACTCGAGCAAAATAAATAAATGCAAACCGTTTCGAACAGAGCCATACTATCTCGGTCGATATCACGATTTTTGGAAAATTTACTTCTTAGGGATGGTTTATTTTCACACGTGTTAGTTAAGGAGGATAAAATAATGGCATTTGGCCAAAATGTACAAAATAGATAGCAGAATGTGCATCGAACCAGCACATTCACCTTGAATGTTCATGTGAAAAGACATGGGAACGGTGATATTATCCTAATATGTAGCAAAATTGAGTTAATATCAAACATTCGATTTTTCCAATCGGCACATATACATACTTTGTTGAGAGACTTGAATTGGAAGAACTACCAGACTGGTTTAGGGCGGTGATAGCACGCTCGTCCCCATCCACATCACTGAAAAACAAAACATTTGCCAAAAATTAGTTTTCCTATTTTTAAATTAACAGAAAGAAATAGGGATACCAAAGCAATGAGCACATCCACCGACAGGTCAACGACCAACTTTAACTTTCATAATTATTCAATTGTTCCTCCAATCAACACTATCTTCATAACAACATTGTAACATTATTGGAATTGGGTGGAAGTCAAATTCAAATCAGCTTGATTCCTCATTACTATTCAAGTTTAGCATAAGAATTTTTCGTTCATCAGGTGACTACATAGCGAAATTTCAAGTTGCATTAGGGAGCAAGGTGCTTTGTTTACAAACATTGCCTTGTATCTGAAAAGTCCTCCCACCTAAATAAAACCCATTGGTTCACAAGCAACTATGATTTCGTGATATGATGCAAAAGGGAAGGGCAGCCTTAAGAAGCAAGGGGATCAGCGATGAAAATGTTCAACCCTCTCTGCTCTTCCTAGCAATTACGTAAATGAGAAACGTTGAAGATCGATGAGCTCAGGTGGGGAGTGGGGGGCAAAGAGGGAAGTTGGCACATGCTCCACAAGCTTTCCCTGACCATTTCTTGTTATTCGTTCGCAATGCGAGCAGCTAGGGCAAGGAAAAATCTGCCATTTTCTCCAGGGATGCATAAGTTGGGCGTGATGGTCCTTGTCAGGCATTCATTAATGGCCAGTCTGGCGCCTGATGTTGCTTTCCTTCATCGCGTTGGATGATATTATACGATAACGAGAGATTAGAAGAAAAGTATGATTGGGTGGGAAAAAGCCAGAGGATTGCTCCTCTCAATTGTCATGTTGACGTAGGCCCAAATAAAAAGCCCAGGACGACAGACGAGGACTCCAGTCACCTCGATGAATTAAATGGCAAAATCTAATCAATGCCAATGAGGAAGAAGAATGAATTCTCCACAGACAGAAACAGCCCATGAATGAAAAAACGCATCAATGGAGCGTGTGTGCGTCTGGAGGATGGAAATCATCATTTATAAAATACACTACGAAGGACGGACGAGTTTTGCAAATCGCAAACAAGAGCAGCAAGCACATGGTACATTAGTCGGAGAGCCTGGGGTCTCTAAACTAGAAAAGCCATAACAAAACGCAGAACGAGAAAATAAACAGGAGTGAAATGATGAACAAGTGCATGCAAAAGA
Organism: Rossiulus vilnensis; assembly: GCA_034700785.1. Classification (NCBI taxonomy): domain Eukaryota; kingdom Metazoa; phylum Arthropoda; class Diplopoda; order Julida; family Julidae; genus Rossiulus; species Rossiulus vilnensis. Next base: position 6,775 of record JAQIXS010003556.1, on the reverse strand, counting down.
ACAGAGTTGAGCTTCAAAAGATAGACCAGAGCTTAAAGAATATTCAGAGAGAATAATAACTTAAAAAAAAACACTTGAGAGCAAAGACCAACCCACCGAAAAGTACAGTATTAAAAAACTTGTTTTGCAAGCAATTTATTGCTCTTTAAACTGTGCCTAATTTGACTAAAATTACTCATCAATTTCTCACGTGAAAAGCCTCCAAATAGCAGTTAACCATTTGCATTTTCTGGGACATCGGCATGCCTCTACCCCCCACTCTCCCTGTCACTATAAAAGCGTTTATACAAGGAATACTATATTCTGAGCTGAAAGAGTTGCAATGATAATGTAGCGCATAATTTTGAATAAATTAGATATCTACCTGCTAGACAAAATGCATTTATTTTTAATACCTTTAGGTGGGCAAGTGTTTAGGTGCTGGCAAGTGTATTTTGCAACAGCATTGCATTCATACAAGTTCAACGAATCCAAATGAGAGGTGTGACCCAGAGCTGGCACACACGTGCACCACATGCTCTCTTTCAAACATCAGTGTGATTCTCAGTGCTCTTTTGCAATAACTCCAATCACACCGACGTGAAATGATTCTGAATCACTAACTCCCAAATAAGGCAACACTGCAAAATGCAGTGGGCCACGTCAATTATGTCAATTTTGCACCAACATGATTAACCACATAAAACCTTCGTGACATCAGTTGTCACACATTGTTTGGGGTTCTACCCATGACCCTGCGTGCAACAAGGAATATGTTACTCGAGCTAGTTGCGGAAGAGTCAGCAAAAAGAAAACCAATTAAAACTTATTCCTGAGCACGTCCCCCCTTTTGTTCCCGCTCCTTGCTGGGCAAATATTTGACCGCCAGGTTCGGCGAATACAAACAGACAAATAAATCGAGGCTGCTGGATTTTAAAATCAATAAGTTGGTGGTAGCGGGGCATGCCGGGTAACGTCCGCTCTGCCGTGATTGCAGGCCAAACATCCTGTTTATGGACAATTTGCACAATCGATTAAACTCGTCCTCAGTGGCTTCTACTCTAACCTGTAATGCGATAGTTTAAAACGCCGTTAGAGAGTGCATACAGATGACGGCAGCTGAAGAACAGTTCTCAAGTTGACAAGAGATTGGATTGGACAATTAGAACAGAAGCAGCTCATCGTGCTCCTGTTAAATCCAGAACAGTTATATAGTAAAAAGATTGCTCATCATAATGAAAACCACTGATCAATTTAACTACATTATTAGCACAACTTCCGGTTTAGAAGATCAGAATTCTTGTAAATGCCTGGCACTGATCATGACGTTCCGAGAACAATATGCACGTCTCGGGCACAAAAACCGCCAAATCTAGGACTTGTTGTTCCAGAACACACCTTAACTACATGTATGAAACGCAAATTTCCCTGACAATTCCAGGTAATTCAGGTTTCTCAGGACTGGGGGAACCCTGTCACGGCTGTCAGAAGAGGTTGCACAACAGTTATGCATTACAGAAGTCAAAAAGTTACATATTTTTTTGAAGTTTATTTAAAGACCCTAGTGGACAACCAATTCTACATGGGAAATCTTTTTTTAAAAGCAATTATGAGTAATTGAAGCAAAATTGTGCAATTGTGTGCATGGTGATCGATCATCCTTTTGGGTTTGCCTTAAATTTCGGTGTGAATGCTTATTTTCCAGACATTTCTCTCAATTTCAAGGACTCGCACGTAGTTCGCATCTCGATTAGAGCCGGATCAAATAAACATACCGTCAACGCCACAGGCAGTAAACGTTAACTTGGCAACGACGCAGAGTGAGAAATGACAAAATCCAGTCACAATATGTTCATTAAAAACTGCTCAAAGTCATAAATGATTTATGCCTGCAGTCAGTCCGCCCACATTTCAATCGGAACCAGGAGAGAGAGCTCGAGAAAAAGCCATTAGGATGGCCAAGAGCTTCCTCCACGTCCCTGATAATGCATGATTCGAAAAAAATTTCCCTGAAATCCAAACAATATCAGGAGAAATATAAACAGAGAAAGTGTTGGATGAGAGAGTATTAGGCACTCTGCCAATGTCAAATATGCGAAGGGAACCCCCCCTGCACACCTTTCGTTCGCTCATTTTGAAAAAGCCATTTTCTTTTCCCCTCATTCGTTAGTGCAGTTAGCTCGCACATAACCTTATGACAGTAATCGATAAAATACACTATGTCAAAGCGGAGGGGATTAGAAGATATCTCGTTTCATTAGGTATTATCTCCAGCTGACAGACTTTTCGAAGGAAAAAAAATGGCCGCTGTCACCAGCGCACGGGGAAAAACGTCTACTTAAACTATTAAAATGTGATAACGATGCATTTTGGCGTAAATCCTTGAATACGGCATATACTCAAAACCCAAGATAGTAACAGATTTAGAAATTCATGATTGATGGTGTGAACATTTAGGTTGAGGCAAAAGGATGCCCCATAGTACAGAAAAAGATCACTTTCGCTCCAAATTTTACTATAATAACTAAATTTATTTCACCCATTGTATAATTGGTTGTCAACTAGGGTCTCCGTTATGCTCGATAATTTCAAAATACTGCGTTTATTTCTGAATAAATTAAATTTGAAAAATAAAAGTTACACGATCTCCGAAATAGGGTCTTCCCTGCAACGCAACCTTTTTGAAATAAATGAGACATTTTGAAATTAGAAAATGTAAATCCTAGCAGACGAAAAACTACACTGAGGAAAATAAATCGAGCAATTTCATTAGATATTTGAAGCGAAAATGCATCCTTTTGGGTTAGCCTTAAAGGTGTGGCAGAAGCGATCTTCATTTGAAATAAATAGATATTCATTGTCCACAATATAAATGGGGAAAAACCCATGTAATCCACCCAAATGGGGTTTTCTACATCTTATTATGTTGCAATCAAAATCAGCTTTTTTATTGGACCCATCCAGATAGCCTGAATTTTCTGAAATTATGGCTTCAATGATGTTTCTCCAGAGCCAAGATACACAGGACTGTCCAAACAAAGGCCAATAATTTCCACTAAGTGCGGCCAATTGATTAGTTCATTAGGATTGCTTCACGTAATGTGTGCTTAATTACGTCAAAGACAACAGTTAAGTGCACGCAACACTATATCTCAAGTAGCGTGTTGTGCTTCTGATTTTTGGCTAATCAAATGAATATGCATGCACATGTATTTGAAATAATCGTCTAAACTCAAATGAAAGAAATTTTAACTAACATTTTTTTAAAAAAGCAAATGGTATATTCAGGAAATTGGTTTGTTCGCAAAAATATTTACAGAAACAAAAACAACGTTTTTGTAATTACGAGTAGGAAATGCTCGCACGGTAAAAATAATTAATGCTCACGACTGTATACATGTCACAACAATGCTATTGCAATTACACCAAATATCTAATTGAATAAACTAAGTTTTCCCTTTCCCCTTATCAAGGAAGTAAATATTGCTTTTACACGGCAGGGCTTCCATCAAATTTTCTACTTGATTAAATGCTAAGATTGATTTTGCCCACCACAGAGGAAACGTATTACCGGAGTGTACAGCAACCGGCGCAAGCTAATTGCCGGAGTTTAAACCCAGGCGTTAATTAGGGAACCCTGTTAACAAACAGAAATGAAGGCTTCGAAATCGCAAAAGGAAAACAACAATGCTGCTCCATTTCACACCAGTACGGTACTTTTCCAAAAGACTTCCAAATCACCTTGTTTTCCAATCCGTAAAATACCAAGACCACACAAACACAAACCTCGGTTAATCCGCGTGCGCCATTAAATGTAATTCGGAGCAAGAAAGCAAACGGCGCATTTGGGGAAAATGGCGACACATTCCAGTTCTAGACTTAATAAATCAAGCGCAAAATGTCAAAACCCAAATTTAATATCCTCGCTGATCGTGGAAGTAATACCGCAGCCCATATACCTCAATTTGTATGGAAGAAATGGCAAAGAACAAAATCCGAGCAGAATCAATCTAGCAGGCTGTCACCGAAAGCAACATCAAGTAACTTACTCAGCAGACATTTACCAACTAAGGACAACTGAAGCAAAACTCCAATGAAACACATTTGTCATCTGGCAAGAATACTTCACACAGAAGAAAAGTGTGTCCACACTGCATGGTATATATACTAATAAAAAATGTCAGCATTTTACATGCATAAACTGCATGATATCACTTTAATCAGTAATTGCAAAAATAGACGAATCTCATTGGTTGGTTTTTTTTCTCTCGATTTCCAAGAAAACGTTACTAAACTATGCCATTTCCTTCCTTCCCAGCCATAAATATCGCAACGCAATATTTCCCATAACTAGATGGCTATTTTTGCATTTAAGAGCTCATAAAACGCCGATAAAGTCTATACATAAGAGCCAGGGGAGAATCCATCCGCCTATATTTTGGGATGCAAGCCCTGAGGAATAACCGTTTTCAGGTATTTCTACAAATAAAAACGCAAGCCGCTCGTAACATTCCTGCATCTATCGCCCTGTTAACAAATCATTTTTATACGATTTATTTATAAGAACACTTCTGCCAATATCCAACTTGACTTTATGAAACACGAAACTTTCGTGCAGAATGAAATGCATTGAAGACACTGCAAATAAGTAGCCCTCTGATGCAAAAATCAAGCAAATTAACCTATCTAAGTATCATCTTTTATGCCATGTATTACAACGAACGTCATTTTAGGATAATAAATCGATGCATGGTTACAGCCCGATATTTTTAAACCGTCACAAAACCATAACCTCGAGTCGGAAATGAGATGCACCGAGAACAATGCTAGATGTGAATTTTAGTTTGGTGGAAGTAAATGCCAGCGCTGTGGTAAAACGGTCATGGCAATCCATTTATTGAATTCAGAATTCATTGGGATCTATACCAAGAATAGGCCTATACCAAGGCACAGATTCGGATCTATACGTTGGAATTCTCTTTCAAAGGATAGTCCTAAGAAACCAGAAATTCAGTTTGACAACGATGATGGTGACCAAGTTGAATAATGAACGAAAAATCACAGCTAGTAGTGTACTGAATTGAATTGACAGCCTTTAACTACAGTACAACAAATTCAATTTTGAAATGAAGTAGTTGGCCACCCAGAGGTTGTAGTGAACGCTTCATACGTTGGGTATGTGGATTTCACTCATTCCCCCCACACCAACACATGATATTTAGCTACTGATTAGAATTAAAAAACGCATTGAAACCAGTGAATATTTGATGGCCAATTGAGAACAGTTGCAAATGACCGAAACCGAGTGGGAAGGCAGAAGCCAATCCTGGTTTCCTTACAACGACAAAATAAAAACGTTCAGTTTCTCATCCGCCCAAATGTTTAGCTTCCAGCGAGCGTTTTCCGTCATCCCAAAATAGGTTCAACTAAACACGTGCGTGTTATTTATCGCGAGTGTAAACCAAGGCCCACCTAGAGCTCCTTAGCCAAGGTACCGAATTCGGTTTCTGGACTTACCTAGAAATCAGTTCCGAAGGCGTGGGTGGCTGCATTTCGACCAGGGCCATGTTCACCACACTCATAGTGTAGAAGGTTCAGGGACCCATCAGGAAGAAGAAGAAGCCCAAAGAAAGATGGCTGACTCGACCAGCGATCCAGTACACTCTTCCGTCAATGAAGCTCTTTTCTGGCTGGCGGCAATGAAACACCTCAATTGTTTGCTCAATTTCCTCTGGCAGCAACACTTTTACACTTCCATGTCAACGCCATAAAGAAAACAGTGTTCCAAGTGGGAGAGCAGAGAAGACGATGAGGAAGAAAAGGCTAGCGAAACACTCTTGGAGATTCCCAGCTTAGGGCTTTGGGAAGACTTTGAAGATGAAGATGAAGACAGCGAAGGATTCCAGGCACAAAATCAGCAATCTAGGTGATCCTGAGACTCATGTTGGGCCTACGATTTGCGAGACCCACATACTTCATGACATTCAAAAATAGCCCAGCAACGCCAGCAATTTCTGGTGGCGCAGGGAACATGTGGAGAACGCCCAAAAATAAAACCGGGTTCACCGGCGATAATCTGACGTTCGAATCTGGGGCAATCCTGACTGGGTTTAAAAGCGGTGCCGTAGCATTCCAGGGGGACAGACGAGCACGATGGAATGTCTGCCAAGCAGCCTTATTGATTCCTTGTGCGTGGAAAATCCAAGATGATTCCAGCCAGGCAGGAGGAAATCGATTGTTTTAAAGGTGGAGATTGTCATCAGCTTAACATTGGCATCCTGGATGTAGGCTCTATGACCAAAATTTTGAAGGATGGCCAACACTTCCAGAGTTGTGCAGGATGGACATGGTGAAATTTTAACTGCTGGAAGACATCATTGTTGATGACATCACAAGCTTTTGTGCTAGGCTTCAGAGTCAACCAGAATTTTGATGACATGAACGAAAACTAAGAGTAATGGAGCTTGTCAAAACTCCAGAGATTCGTCGATCCAGTCAGGTAATGGGAGGTTGTCAAAACTTCAACCGGGTGCTGAGTGCTTTAGGCATCAAGTTTTACAGAAGAAAAAACGTTGCAGGTACTGTTTGCACATGTGGTGAAAATCTGTCAACAATAGGTGTCCTGACAGATTGGCAAGTCACGACTAATGGTTTGGAATGTACCATCCAAACGATGTGAAGATAATGAGATTACCACATTAAGTCTTTGGCTTAAAACTAAGCTCACCAGCTCACCAGAAGCAGTGGATGAATATTGCTGATACTATTGAAGGATTATCAAATTATATATTGGTTT
>JAQIXS010003555.1:0-17738 GCA_034700785.1 Rossiulus vilnensis | reverse complement strand
AAAACGTATGAATAAATTTAACGGAAGATGGAGCAACTGGTCGTTATTTTCTATTAAAAAAAAAAAAAAAAATGCGTTTTGCGTTTGGCATTCGCTCTTGGGAAATCATTTTTATAAACCCAGTAATTTGTATAAATTGCTCTTTTATAGAAGAACACGATATCCTGAGCGAGATAAAGGCACGCAACCCAAAATGAAACAAAAAAAAAAAGCCCCAAGGACCTTGGCCTGGACTCATTTATCAAATGAAAATTCGTGTCCCTGCTTACATCTAGAGTGATGAGCAACAGATTTTTAATGATTTTTTTTGGTGAAAAATTGCACTCACGTTAATGCAAACAAACCTGGCGAAATAGATAACCTTAATGCTAATTTAAGGACTTTTAATGACTTTTTGGAGAACCTTAATCCTAATTTGAGGACTTTTAATGACTTTTACAGAACCTTACTGCTAATTTGAGGAATTTTAATGACTTTTTGAGTACCTTAATGCTAATTTAAGAACTTTTAATGACTTTTAGAGAAACTTAATGCTGATTTAAGGACTTTTAATCACTTTTAGAGTATCTTAATGCTAATTTAAGGACTTTTAATGACTTTTAGACAACCTTAATGCTAATTTAAGGACTTTTAATGACTTTTTGGAGAACCTTAATGCTAATTTAAGGACTTTTAATGACTTTTAGAGAACCTTAATGCTAATTTAAGGAATTTTAATGACTTTTTGAGAAACTTAATGCTAATTTAAGGACTTTTAATGACTTTTAGACAACCTTAATGCTAATTTAAGGACTTTTAATCACTTTAAGAGAAACTTAATGCTAATTTAAGGACTTTTAATGACTTTTAGAGAACCTTAATGCTAATTTAAGGACTTTTAATCACTTTTAGAGAACCTTAATGCTAATTCAAGGACTTTTAATGACTTTTAGAGAACCTTAATGCTAATTTAAGGACTTTTAATGACTTTTACAGAACCTTAATGCTAATTTAAGGACTTTTAATGACTTTTAGATAACCTTAATGCTAATTTAAAAACTTTTAATGACTTTTAAAAGTTGAAAAAACTGAAAAAAATGGTTTCAAAAAATATGATTATAGAAGGTATTTTATTTAAAATTTTAAAAATATTTTTTTCAAAGAACTTTATTTTAAAATCATTTAATTTTCTAATTTCTAATCTTGATAGCCAATTTAATGATATCTAATTTAGCTAGATTTAGGAAAGAAATAAAAAATTTGGGCATTTTTTTTTACTAACTGATTTAAAATAAATGTTTTAACCACATTTCGAACTATAAAAATACATCTAGCTAAATTGTACATGTATTTCCATTTCTTCCAAGTTTCAAGGAACCCAAGTTCTATTTTAAACTTTATCAAAATGATTTTTATTTTGAATTAAATTTCGTGACAAATCTAGAAATTTTTCAATTTGGAAATGAAATCAACAGGATGTTAACCTCATAATTTGACCAATTTCATTAAGTTTTTGATCAAATACTATTAAAATGAGTTTTAAAAGTTGATGCAAAACTTTTAAAACTTCAAATTCCCAGCGCCATCTGTGATCAACAAACCGCAACAGAGAAAAGAAAATGGCGCCTAGAGATACACATAGGGGTGGTAACAGCGCAATTCCTACAACAAAATGGCGTCAAATTTCTTCCAATTTTGCATGTTTAATTGGCATTAATAAAGACTAGCCTACAAAAAGATGTTGTCTCTCATCCATAAAAACGATGCTAGAAGATAACAGCCCAGCATATGTCCATTTTTCCACCAAGGGGGCTCTTAGGGGCAGTTAGGGGGTTCGAGAAATCAACACATTAAGCCATCCCCTAAAACCCTTCTTCTTCCACACTAGCGTATCGCCAATATATCAATCGTTTCCAATTGGCCCCCATTTTCCTACCACATTTTGACTAATCCCCTTAGCGGCCATTTTGTGTTCCCCCTTCATCCCCCCTTAATCGTTCTTCCCACACGTCCCATGTGGGAAGCGCCTTTGCCCCTCAACGACACATTAATTGACTTCGTATATTCGGCCCTAATTGATTGAGTTTATTAAAAGCTAAGGTTACAACACGTTGAGGGGGAAGACCGTGACAATAGGGGGAGAGGGGGCGCCACCGTCGCCTTGTCTCAGGCCCTTCAGGGGTGCTAACACGTGACCCGTGTATTGTTGCCTATTTCAATATCAGGGCGATGACAAATCTATCTTTTAAAGCTTTTAATCCCCCCTTAAAGCGCTAAACAATGCTTCTGTCCAAATAATAAAAATCAAAAAAGAATATGGAAGTCATTTCGTGGGCCCCCTCGCTTCCCCTTATCACCCCCTAGAATCTCTGGGAATCGCAGATTTTTGCGGTTTATTTCGTTTATGGCATTACGGATAAGGGGTAACCCCTTAGGGTCGGTTGCACCCGGAATTGGATTAAATTAGCGAGGGTTTCATCGTTTCTGCGGGCTTTAGGGGGCCGCCATCTTGCCCCTGAACAACCCCGCCACTCCCCACGCGCACATCAAAGCCAAATGCAGCGATCAGCGAAAGCGTTCCTTATTCGTTGTCGTTCGCTGTCGTCGGATGGCGCCACGGTCGAAAAACGTTCAAAATGTCCTAGGGGCCCCTAAACAACTCCGATTTCGAAGCGGATGGGTGCGTTTGAATTGGGAAATCGGGGGCTTTCTAACGGTGTATGACTTGTTGGGACCATTCCAGTCGGACACAAGTTAATAGCATTGAAAATGAGGTCTAACGACCAATCAGTGATGTCTACTGACAATTATGACCTAATTATGACTGAAGTTTTTATTGAATAGGTCGTTTTAACCAAAACTCGTGCATATCTTGATTTTCAAAGCTAATTAAAGTTAAAAATTGATTTTGAGCCTCTTATATTATATTTTAAAACAGCACTTTTTCTTCCCCCAAAAAATATTTATAACCGGTCTACAATTATTTTTTTGAAAATTGACAGGGAAAACAGGATAATTGTAAAATACGTAATAAAAACAATACAAAACATTACACATTTAAAAAAAGGCGTTTGTCGTTAATTTTTTAATCAATTTTTTAAAATAAAAGTATTTATTTTATAATTTTTGTAATGAAATGTATTCTAACATGTTTCTTTTACTAACTGATATATTGACATTTATAGTGACCATACTGATAATGACAGTAGTTTTTTGGACTACTTGTGTCAGTATCTTAATGATATCCATTACGTTTTAACTAATATCTCCACATATCAGATTATCCCTGGTGGAAATCAGTACATTAGATACACTGCTCATATACTGACATCAGTAAATGACCATATTAGTAGTCTCAAAACCCAGTATAATACCGATACCACTAAGCATACTTATATCAGTAGTCCACAAAAAAACGATATATATAGTGACTTCAATATAGAATCATACTGATATCACTTAGGTTATGCTGATTTGGGTATAAAATCATTCTGATATAAGCTAATAATCACATACTGATCTTTCCGCCAGGGTAAGTAACCCTTTGCTTACAACACCGATGAATCTCAGGCAGTTTTTTTCAGCTCATCTACTTAGCTTGGTCATGAAACCGAACTGTTGGTACAAGTGTCATGGCGAATGGGGGCCTGCCACGTGTTCTAATCTCGCATAATGGGCCGTTAGCCAGCGCCCCCTCGCGCTAAAATCTGCATAATTTGTCCATTAGTGTCCATTTCCTGTGTCGGGGTCAATTTGATGAAGTTCCACTGATTGTTCTCTGAGGAGGCGTCGATTTGACATTTGACTTTTGCCCTCATCTCGAGGCGCCCTCTCTCGAGGACAATGCGCCACGCGTCCCTTTTGTGTTCAGGGGGCGCCACGTGTCGCCCCCTGTTGTGTCTTAATCGGCCATTAAGTGAGGCGAATTTGGCATTGGGTCACACGCTTTCACTCGCGCTCGATTGCACCATTTAATCGCACATTAGAGACGTTCGATTGCACTAATTTTTTTATTCGAAATAACATGTGCAGTATTATATGTTATATTTTATATGATTGTATTTTATGTGACATGTGTATCTGTGAAAATTTAAAATTTTATGGAACAGAAAAATACGTTTTTTAAAAGTAAACATTTAAATTTTTCAGCATTTTTAAATTCGAGGTTTCGATTCAAATTTATTATTGGTTTAATTATGAAAACAAAACAATTTTTATAATTAAAAAGTTAAGAATTAAACGAAACTGTTTTGTTTTGCGAAAGTTGAGAAAAGTTTAGATTTAATTCATTGCAATTTCCCAACTTTTAAAACGTTTTTTTTTATCATAAGTATAGAATTATATTCGAAAATTTTAAAATAAAATGAACGAAAATCACTAATTTTGTTCAATAAAAAAAACGTTACTAAGAACGTACTTGTGCATTTCACTGCAAACGTATTTTACTCAAACAAATCTGTTTGTTTTGATATAAATTATAATCACAACTATTTGACTAAAAACTTCATTTAAAAAAATAATTCAAATTTTCATCCATTTTTCAAGCAAGATTTCATTCGTTCGAATAGAAAAAAACATTTTTAAAAAATATCGTTTAAATTCTTTCATTAGATTTAATACCATTTTCAAAAAATTATTACGTCAATATTTTTTTTTAATCGAAGCAATTTTGTAAACATTCGCACGCACTAGACAGCAAACCTTGATAAGGTGGACACGAATAAAGGTTATTCAATTTGGGCCGTTTAAAACCACGTCAGCGTTCCTAAAAACACGTTTCAGAAGTGGGTTTTAAACCCTGGACGTCAAAATGAAGTAATAAATGACATTAATCCCACTTGCTACAAGAGAAGAGGGTCATTTTCGACGTTAAAATGGCGCTTGGTAAGTTATGGTTTGGCCACCCCTTCATTCATTCATCCTTCCGTTTCCCCTCTAAGCACCGCTCGTGGCGCCCCCTGCTAATTCTGAAACAATACCCTCCTAATTACACGCCTAATTAACTTGAAAAACTAATGAATTTTCACTTAAAGGTATCGGATTTTAATGAGGGGGGTGCAAAATCGAAGCCCCCATTAAAGAGCCGATGCCATTCGATACCTGGTTGGGAATACGATACGTCTGCTGGTTGGGATGTTTAATTTGGGAGTTTTATATTCACGAAGGGAGGGGGAGAAAATACCTAAAAGGTTATAAAAGTATCGCTTTTCAACCTCGTAATTGCAACGCCATCTTGCGATATTATTATTTTATTTTTATTTTATTTTTTTTCAAAATCAACAAAATGGCCGCCAAGGGGGCGCTTCGACCATGCGCGCAATTTTTTATTATTATTATAATTTTCACTAATTACCAGGAGAGATTATTTAGGCGTTAATATGGCGAAGAGACGAGAAAAACGACACCTAGAGTTAAAAACAATAGCCTTCATTAGAAAGCCGAAATGAAAATGAGAAGCCTTTGTTTATTAAAGACTTGGCTTCTTTAAAACCAAAATAATAATAATAATAAAAAAAACACGATAATAAAAACACGGACCCCCCGGGGGTGGGGTGCGTGCCCCGGGTTTCACATTACGGACCCCAGAAGCCACCGTAGATGGCGCCACGTCCAGCATTTCTTTACCGTGAAATTCAAGGACTTCAATGACGTCTAAGCGTCTGGCGTTTCGGTACAAAATGAAAAAAATTTTCAGCAAATTTTCAAGGACTTCAATAAAGAATCCTTTAAGGTCTAAAATATCCTAAATTTCAATCACCGACATTTTGAGGACTTTAATCAATAACGATCTTTCAATGACTGAAATGACAAATTCAACAAGCGAACTTTCAAGGACCAACGTGACCTACATTTATATCAACGAATTTTTAAGGACTTCAATAAATACCATTTCATGGACTTAAAAGACCTAAATTTCAATCACAGAATTTATAACGATCTTTCAAGGACTGAAGGGACAAATTCAAGAACCAAACTTTCAAGGACTAAAGTAACCTACCTACATTTCATCGAAATTTCAAGGACTTCAATAAAGAATCCTTTAAGGTCTAAAATGACCTAAATTTCAATCACCGACATTTTAAGGACTTTAATCAATAACGATCTTTCAATGACTGAAATGACAAATTCAACAAGCGAACTTTCAAGGATATTTCAAGGACTAAAGTAACCTACATTTATATCAACGAATTTTTAAGGACTTTAATAAATAACATTTCATGGACTAAAAATACCTAAATTTCAATCACCGAATTTATAACGACCTTTCAAGGACTGAAATGACAAATTCAAGAACCGAACTTTCAAGGATATTTCAAGGACTAAAGTAACCTACATTTATATCAACGAATTTTTAAGGACTTCAATAAATAACATTTCATGGACTTAAAATACCTAAATTTCAATCACCGAATTTATAACGATCTTTCAAGGACTGAAATGACAAATTCAAGAACCGAACTTTCAAGGACTTTTCAAGGACTAAAGTAACCTACATTTATTTCAACGAAATTTCAAGGACTTCAATAAATACCATTTTATGGACTAAAAATACGTAAATTTCAATCAACGAATTTTTAATGACTACAATAAACAATTTTTCAAGGACTGTAATCACCTTAGATAGCAATTAGATAGCAGGTTTGTCAAACAATATTATAATCATTCCATTAAGTATTCCATTGATAAATCAATCAATTATATTCCTACCTTAATATAATTAATCGTCATCCTGATCTATTTTTTTTGCAAAATTTCTATTAGGAAATAACGTGCATTTCACATCTTGCTGCTAGAAGGGTATTGAGTTGAATTGAAGTACAGACCAACCGTAGCGATATTTCGTTAATACACTGGTAACACTGAAATTTTATGAACATTATGTTACTTTCAACAATTAGAAAACCACCATAAAACACGTGTTTAATGTTATTTTCGACGATTAAAGAAAACTTCAATTGGCAATTAACGTTAATGCTAATTAAAAGGTAGGGGACGTGTGTAATAATTATTGCGTTCAAGATTAATTCCGAAACGATTTCAAATTTCAGACAAATAATGTGCTTTTAAAAATATTTTCACATCAAACAAGTAATGATGCCAGGCAACATTTGATATTAACGTTGATTTTTTTTCAGAACGTCAACAATTTTTGAATATTTGAAATAGAAATGCATTGATTGATTAGTGATTTCATTTGAAAAATCGAATAATTCCACCAAGAAAAAACTTTAAAAAAAACAACCATTGAATTGAAAAATAACAAAAGTTGTTACAGAATGATTACCCTTGGTGGAAAGATCAGTATAATCAATGTAGTAAATGTCAGTACAAATGAACGTATATCAGTGGTCGCAATAAACCACTGTAATATTGATATTACTAAGCATACTGAAATTAGTAGTCCAAAAAAAACAATAATACTGATATCGCTAAGTATACTGACATCAACAGTCCAAAAAACCAGTATATTTCTTGATATCAGTATAGAATCATACTGGTATTAATAGAGAATCAGATACTGATCTTTTCTCCAAGGTAATAACAGACAAGTCAATTTTTAAGTACATGTATTTTAAAACCAAAACAAATATCGACATCTGACAGATTCCATGTAATTTTTTACACCATAAAATATAACTTCAAAAAACGTGAATATTTTATCACAATCTAGATTTGTTGATTTCAAAACCAGATAATGTTATCAGGAAATATATAAGGATATGAAAGGAAAATCAAATCATAAAAAGTTGTTTTAAACTATAAGAATCAACAAGATAAACTAACCAAAATTAATGTAAAATTATTTTTTTTTGAAAATATTGAAACATAGCAAGCATTGATTCCGAAAATCCATTTAATTTCACATTCCACATAAACGTCGTCAACTTTGATTGTTTTTTGTGGAAAAAAAGTCCCCTATTTTTCTCATAAAATTGACTCAAAACTTGACTCAAAATAATTTTTTCCACAAATTTTCGTCCTTTCCAAAAACGGCTCAGATTTCACGCTATTTTACCCTTGATTGCTCTTACAGCCTGACCTGCATAAACACTCAACAAGTTTCATATTGAATTGTTTCAGAAAAACAGTATTTAAAAAAAAAAAAACCCGCTTGATTTAGCTCAAAATATCCCAAAAGGCTAAAATTAATTGATCCAAATTCATTGTTTCATTTTTCAATTCAGTGACACGAAACAAGTGTCTGGTATGCGAGCGAATAGAGGATTATTAATTTACTTAGTCATATGTGAATGAGAGCTGCTTGTCACAAAAGTTTTTTTTAAAAATTCAAAAAAAATTACGAAAAATAAAAGAAAAAGGAAAAAAATTTGCGAATAAAAAAGTGAATCAACTACGAGATTAATTCGTGGCTGGGAATTTTTTTTACTACGCCTCAGTTAAGACGAAATCATAGCTATTTTGTAGGACCGAGGAAAACAATCCAATAATTGGAGAAAATTAGACAAAAACAAGAAAATCTAATAATAATTTACAATGGAAATCACGAAAAGGGGTTTTACGCTTCGGTTCCTTAAATTTCGTTTGCATTGAAATGCTTATTTTGGAACCAGTTTTTTTTTTTTTTGGTGAATTTTTTTAATGTGAAAATAACATCAGGTCTTCCTCCAATAACTTCCTAAATAGCTGATTTCCTCGTGTGACGTCATCATTTATAAGCATAATTCCAGTACGAGAGTTCTCATAATTTTCATTATTGAGAGCATTTACAGTATTTTTTCCGATTTTTAATTCCCCGGTGGAAAGATCAGTATATTCATTACAGTATGATAACAGTACAAATATATTCAGCATATACTGACATTAGTAAAAAATGTAGTAATATTACTAACCATACTGATATCAGTAGTCTCAAAAACCACTACAATACTGTTACTGATACCACTAAGCATACTGATGTTAGTAGTCCCAAAACAAATAAATGTATATAAATAATGAGATCAGCGTTTAATCGTACTGATATCACTAAGATTATACTGAAATCAGCATAGTATCATACTGATATCAGTAGTGAATCACACACTGATCTTTTCTCCAGGGCTGATAGCCTTTCCCTGATGGAAATACCAGTATGATCAGTACAGTAGATATCAGTACAAATACACTGATATTAGTACAAAAATGTAGTGATATCACTAATCATACCGATAATTTATGTTCAATCCGATTATTGAATCAAACGATTATCATGCACTTAGTATGATGATACCATATGAAATCCTTTACAAAGAAAAAATTAATATTTTAGAAAAAAAACTGTCAGTACCTTGAAATTAGGTCTTAACAATTAATTTGAAATGTACAGGAAGTTTCAAGGTACCAATGCATGTGTGTTACAACCCAACGATGCAGATGAAATTAATTTAAGTTTCATCATACAGAGTGATTGATGAAAAGGAATTCTTTCATTTAATAATCGGGTTGAATGTTTAAGACACGTAAATAATGTTTCTTGTATGATAATTTAAACGTTTAACTGTATTTCCCCTTTAAGGGTGAAGATCCACTGCCCTTGGGTTGTTTTGATTCCTTTTTCTTTCACACATTTGTTAGGTTGTGTGAAAAAAAAAAGTTTGAGAAAAACCGAGCTAAGATTTCATTATTCTTTCATCTGCATTTCAAAATGAGTTCACATCTCACCTCTACAGGGTTTAGCAATACACACGTTGCAGAAAGAAGATTCCCCAAGAGAACAGAATTGAGAAATGCAGAGGTCAGCAAGGTCAAGGGCTTAAGTAAGGTGAAGCCTCAACAAAGGGACGAGTCAGGCATCAAACAACCTAATGAAAAGGTATAATCAGCATTGTGTGCAATATTCAGTTTTTGAGGCCCGGCTAGGGTTACCAATTCCCACCGACCTGATCAACTGAGGAGCCATCTATGTCCACTGGAGAAAGCAACAAACAACAATAAAATAAAGCCAGGCGAACTGAATTCCATTGTCTTCCAAAACCAGCAAAGAATCTTGTTTGGTCATTGTCAATGCAACCTGACATGTCACAACAGGTCACAAAAACAGCTCAGACGATGTTTTTGTCAATGGATCTTCCTCGTGTTTTGACAAAACATTACAGAAACTCAAAGTGTGATGATCGCCAGAAATTCAAGAATGTAACTGAACATTTATTGTAAGATTGGTAACAATGGCATTAATCCTATCCAATTTTATACTTCAAAAAAACCTTTATACAGAAATACTTGAATCAGCTCTACACATCTTTACACTTTTTAAATCCTCTAAATGTATCTACTCGCCTCTAGTCCACTATGGTCCCCAATTTGAAACCCCCTTTCTCTTCGACATGTCCCATGTATCACCAAATAATTTTTAAAAAATCTATAAATTGCGCCATCTTGAATAGGAATAAGGACCAAAAACTGATGTCATGATGTCCCAAGCATGTGCTGTCCTAGCTAAAAATAACCATAAGTTAGCCAATCATATTAACTGATTAACAAAAATGTTATTTGTTTGCTGCTAACAGATCGACTATCTGTGTTGTTTTAAATAAAGAGTCATTGAATTATAAAAGAATGACCAATGAGTGATGACTCTTTTAACAAACAATAGCAAGGTCCATTCACAAAAATGCTCCAAAACATGACATACTTATTTAGTACATTAGTGATCGTTATTGACAGGTTTTATTGTATTTTATACTCCTTTTAAAGGTCTTTTTAGGGCAATTAACTTTCGACCTTATAATTAATACACGTGGTTAATTTTAATCAACAGAATGAAGTCATTTGAGAACGTTGCTACTTAAGCAGACAGTCTTATTGTGTCATTTTTTCAGGTCAAGTCAATCAATTGGAAAATAATGACCAACGAGTGATTTCTCTTTGATGGAACATCATAGCGTCCATTCACAAAAATGACCTAAATGACGTCACAGTTGCATCCAATCAGTGCGTTAGTGGTTGAAGGAATGATTTAGTCTGAATAACGACATTTATAAATTGGACTATTGCATTTCACTCTTGAAAAAAAAAACGAGGAAAATTAAACTTAACCATCCGCAGCTAATGGCATTGTTAACAACTGATGATTAATCATTGTTATTATGGGGACAAAGTGAAAATTTAAAAAAAAACAATGAATTTTCTCGCGTGCACGTTGTAAATAAGAAAACTTTGAAACTTTCTTTTTGCATTAATAGTCTAAAATTATAAATTATCATATGCCAAGTGTGAGAATATAAATTCCTCCAAAAAAAATAATCATGAAAACATGCTATATATAAAAAAAACGTTCCATTTAATTAAACTTGGGAAAGCATTGTGTGAGACAAAGTGTGAGATCGATCCATTATTTTTCACATCGGAAGAATTTTACGTTAAAAAACTATATTTTCGGTAAATTTAATGGATACTTCCAGCACGGGCTCATGACTCCACACCCCATTGCTGAATTTATTAGATCTTAATGCATTAGTTCCGCTCTCGGATTTTCTGTGGGAACAGACCAATGGGCGAAGTCAATGCCACGGCCATCCTGAAGACAATTAAGTTGGTCATACTCCACGACCTCGGTGGTCAAGATCCGAGATTACCCATGGATGGACGATTAATGGGTTTTTTAAAAAAAACAGCCACGTGATAACAGACTTAAATGCGGATTTATCGCCAACATCCCTCCTGATGAAAGGAAAACTGAGCAAGAACAAAAGATTGGGTTTACACCTAATTTGTCAATTGACAAGAGGGCCTGTCCTGGAGAAAAGATAAGTATGATTCTATACTAGTTTTTAAACTGGTGATGTCATTGTGCTTAGTGATCTCAACATTATAGTAGTTTTTGGGAATACTAATATCAGTATCCTTAGTGATATCACTACTTTTTTTCATGAAATGAATATCAGAATGATTCTATAATGATATCACTATTTTTGGTATTTAGGACTACTGATATTGGTATGCTTAGTGATGTCAGTATTGTGGTGGTTTTTGGGACTACTAATATCAGTACAGTTAGTGATATCACTATATCGTTTACTAATATCAGTAAATGAATAGTATATTTGTACTGATATCTACTGTACTGATTATACTGATCTTTTCACCAGGGTGCAACGTGTCAGAAGTGCAGCTGAAAAGACAGTGATAACTGCATGATAGCAAATGGTAGCAGCCACTGTCGTCACATCTGACATCATGACTGGATTTTGTAGAATTGAATTCTGGTGGTGAATATTGTAACATAACGATAAGACAAGGTTGCAAATCAACAGATGAAACCGATTTAACTCATGGTTCAACGGCTAAGAACATACAAGGGAAAGTATGACCAAACCAAGTGGCTGTTGACAGAAGTGGACCAGGGACCAGAGAACCCATGACGGAAGCTGATGGTTAAAGAGAAACAGTGACCACGAATGATGGAAGAAGAAGGGACTCCAAAATCTCCAAATTCTTTACGGCAGACAAAAAAATTAGCCCAACGAAGGCCGGTTGCACCAACAGCAGTTAAGCAAAACCCAAGGTAAACCTCTGATTAACTAAGGAAAAGCATTGCACCACAGCAGGTTAGCAGTTAACCCAGCTAATGGTCAAAAAAATGGTCAAAGCATTATATCACAAACCTTAGGTTGTGATATAATGCAATTTTCCCAGAATTCCAACTGCAACAGGCTAACTCCATGTTTACTATACCTTGGGTTACAAATCCCTCTAGTAAAATGGTGCAACAAATATCTATTAACCCTTAGGTTAACGTGTGGTTATAGTTGACTACAGGTTATCTAACCTTTCATTTAACTTGCAATGGTGCAACCTACTTTAAGCAAGGAAAAACACTGCAAAACTAATGGCGAAGAATGTAACAAAAGGCAATGAAGACAGCGAAGAAAGTAATGATGGCGGTTTGGTTCCGGTTTGTAACGCCGTCCATGGCTAAGGCGTAACCATGGCAACGGGTTATGTAACAAAGCAGGCTTGGAATCACCGTGTCGACGGGAAACAAAAATGGTGACGCCACGACAACAGCTGATCACAAAAGCACCAACAATAACTCACATTCACCACATCTGACAAAAGAAGCAAAAAGTTAACAGTCAGCGATACATCATCATAAATGATGGCAAACCAAGAATTATAAGAAATATTGCATCGACAATGATATCGATCAATTTAATAACGAAATTGTAAACTCACACCGGCCATCAAACAGGAAACTGAGCCGTGGACAAAAGAAATTCAAAACGCATTGAAATTGCAACCATTACAGGGTGGGCGCCCAAGAATTCAACAGAGATTCCAGTCCAAACTGTTATTCATCTTTTAATTCATCTTAAGTTTGTGCTGAACACTTTGTAAGACACGATGAAACATTGTTTAAAAAAAGTCACAGCCGCAAGGTTATATCGTAGAACTACGTTTTTGAATTTAAATTGTGTCAGACAGTGTTAAATTTGTAACATTATATACATATATACACACATGTACACTAAATACTCCAAATATATACATGACGTTATGACTATAGCACCTGGCATCCTACCCATACATGTGCATATATGTATGAAGTCATACAGTATCTTTATGCCCTGATGTGACACCCTACCCAATCTATATAATGTATATGCCCTTGACCTGGCACTCTATCTATATGTATATGACGTCATTTGCCCTTATCTGGTACCCTCCCCAAAAATGTACGTGAGGTCATATATATACATACATGTATAAATGCCTTTACTGGCACCCTTCCTATATGTATATGACGTCATATATATATGCCCTGATCTGCTACCTTCCCCAAATATGTACATGACGTCATATAGACATACATGTATGCCCTGACCTAGCATTCTCCCCACATGTCTATGACGTCATCTGCCCTGATCTGCACCTTCCCCAAATATATACATGACGTCATACATGCATGCATAAATGCCATACTTGGCACCTTTCCCATATATGTACATGACGTCATATAGGCCTATATGCCCTGACCTGGCACTATCCCCATATATATGTGGGGCTATACATATATATAGACATAGATATGTACAATATATATGCCCTACTTGGACTTCTCTACTGACAACACTATATAATGGTAATTTGAACTACTGATATCAATATGCTTAGTGATATCACAATTTTTTTTTACAAACATCACCACATATCATCTGATATTTGCATTGATATATACTGGATCTTACCACCAGTGAAATTTGGACAGGCAATGAGGGAAGAGGGGGAGAGGGGTGATTACGTAATTCGACCAGGGGTCATATGGAAGCTGGCGTGAAATTCCCAAATTGCCACCTGTTGCTAATTACGCGTATTAGGATTAATTAACTTCATTTGCCCACTCCCTTCAGCAACCGATGATGGCATCAGCGGTTGTTTTGTTTTTATATAAACAAATAGAAATAATAGAATCACGCTAATTACGACTTGCATCCATTAATGAATTAGTAGATTAATAGCATTTTGAGTGAAACGTAAGTTGGGACCACCGAGGTGCCCTATGGGAAAGAGGGGAGGTGGAGGTCAGCAAGGTCACCGCTCGATAGTGCCAGGTTAGTAATTTAGGTAATTAAAAAATACGATTTTATCCTTAGTCAGAAGTCGCAATATGATAGAAACGCATTTCGGTAACTGCGGTTACACGTAGCTGTTAAATGTACAGGGTGTTCGTCAATTATTCACCTTTCGCTTGACCACCCCACCTCCTCAATCAGTGGGTCCGTGGCATTCGGCAAAGATTTTTTAATGACTTCTAGAAATTTTAGAACACTGTTTATAATTTGTATATACGGCTAAAGTTTATTTTCTATACGGATATTTACGCTATTTTCCTAGACTGCCCCACGATTAAACCTTAATTGGTTAAATAAATAACCTAACACAAATTTAACAAATTTTTAAGGACGCTTACTAACTGAGTGTCCGTCAATTATGCCGTTCCATTAGAAGTTCGAGTAAAAAATCCATTGACTTAACATTACGACTAGCATATTTTAATGACTCCTTAATGGAGCCGAAGAACTGACGGACACCCTGTACATTTCGCAGGTAGTTAACGTCCTTGAAAAGTTTTTAATAAAATTCAGGTTCAGTAATGCTTAATCAGCGACTCTTCGACTAATCAAACTTATCTTTCGATGTCTTTTCAATGACTTTACAAATAAATATAATAAATAAAAATAATAATTTTTAGGAAAAAGGAATAAAAATATTTCATTTTTGGAATTTTTATATTTTCTTCAAAACTATTCCTTGATTAAACCACAAACCTACCTGGGACTCACAGGTATATTATGTCAATTTATGAATTTTAAAAATAAATTTCATTATTTTAAGAATTAGTTTAAAACAATCGTCCGTGGACAGTCGCTATAACAACATTATACAGGGTGTCCACACGTCATGGCGATTTTATAGACCTATCTTTAGCTTAATCCTCAATCAGTTATAACTTAACGGCCCATTAACTAGTCGCACGAAGTTGTTGGCCCTTGCCAGCAGATGTCAAAGGTCGTTCGGCTACTGCTGCTGCTGCTGAAGACTGCGTGGTGCAGAGGTCAGCCTCGTTGACCATCTGGTTCAGCCTCCCTCTTTGTCATAAGTTGAGAAGGCCTGCTGAGAAACAATCAAACGAAAAGGCCGAAAACATGTTTCTTGACAGGCCATCAAAACGAGCCCTTCCCTCGATTAAAGGGCCTGAGGCAGATACGGTTTTGGCAGCCCTCGTCTCGGTCAAGTCAAGGTTGAAGCGTCGTGGGCTGGATCCACCCACAATCATTTCCTCGGAAATGCTCTCGAAAAGGTGATATCATTTTTTTTTTACTTCTTTTCTGAGAATCAATTTCGTTCGTAAAAGCTATTAAAATTTAGCTTAAAAAAAATTAAAAGAGTTATGATCACAAATGTAATTTAAAAAAAAAATATTTACAAATTAAACAAAAATTGAAAATGCACTATAACGTTTAAAACTAGTAAAACGTAATGCTTGCAGTTTTAAACCACATTAAATAAATTAAAATATTTGTGAACAAATGGAAATATCAAGTGTTGGTACCGATCACAAAATACGATTAAATTAAAATTAATAAAACGAATTTGTAAAATTCCTTACGGATTCCCGAAGATTCAAAACGACTGAAACTTTTTTTTTTTTTTTTGAAAATTTATTGAAAATTAAATCTTGGTCAATGGAGGATGGCGCTGGAGAAATCAGTATACTTAGTGATATCAGTATTATATTGGTTTTTGTGACTACTTATATCAGTATAGTTAGTGATATCACTACATTTTTTACTAATATCAGTATACGATCATTAAATTTGCACTGATATCGTGATCGGTTTCTTTGATCATTAAATCGAGACCAACACGGTCAAGATCGAATGTCCTAACCACCGATTACCTCTGAAGGAAGGGGGTCACAAACATGGCCTCCTGATTGGTCCATTCACCTTAACTCTCGTTTTCCCCAATTCCATTCCCGTTGGCACTTGCACCTCCCAGCTCCTTTTCAAAACGCAGAAAAGGAGGCCAAAGCAATAGTCTTCTGCAAGAGCTCTTTTAAAAATTAAGCATCCACTGGAGTCTGAAATCTGATGAAACTATTTTATATCTGCTAAGTCTTCTAATAAGCATTCTACACGCTCCAGATTGCGGCGAAAACTTGGCGGAGGCCCGGGGGCCTGTAGCGTTGAAGACAATGGAGGATGGAAAAAGGAAAAAGGAGGAGGAAAAGGAAAAGGAGGAGGAGGAGGAAGATCTTATAATATCAAGACGTTAATGCTCATGGAGAAAATTGCGCCGCTGCTCCCCTCCGTTGCGGGAACACTGGTAATTTAGTCTTTAAAGAGGATGAACGTCGATATTAGGCAAGGGTTTCAAACCCACCCCCTTATCAACCCTGGGAACCCTAAGAACCCTGAGACGGAAGGCATCTGAGCAATTCTAGCAGAATTTAAATGCATCACGGTGTGAGAAGGCAATAATTACCTCGCCTGCTGCTGCCAGAAATTCGGCAGAAATCCATCGCTGATGGAGGGGATCTTGGCAAATTATCCGTTCCTTGATTGCGTATAAATTATCGATGCTGATTACGGAGTGTGAGAAGAGAAGTGACAATTTTTTTTTGGCATTGTTTTTTAATTGCATTTATAGCGAAAAGCTAAGACATCTAATTTGTAATTTTAAAACTAGTCGAACCTGGGTGCATAGACTAAAAACTGGCTCTGTATGGGCAGGTGTGACTTATTCCATATAGGGCCTACATGTATGTCTAGACCTCAAATTGGCCAAATATGCACCTGTATGGCCATATGTGTTTATTCAAATCCATATTTATTTTATATAAATCCACATCCAATTTATAAGTTTAAAATTAATTAAACCGGGGTGGGGGAACTAAATATGGCCACATATGTCTATTTAAATCCATATCCAATTTATGAGTTTAAAATTAATTAAACCGGGGTGGGGGAACTAAATATGGCCACATATGTCTAATCAAATTTATATGTTTAAATTTAATAAAACCAGGGGGGATGGGGATGAATCTAAATATTGGCTATATATGGACAGGTATGACTTACTCCATATATGTTGAGACCAGAAATTGGCCACAAATGGACCTATATGGCCATATACATGTACATCCACTCATACTTGTATCAATATTTATTTATTTAAAATTACAGTGGAACCTCGATAACTCGACTTCCTATAAATCGAATAATACGCTAACTCGAACTTTTAATCAAGTCCCGAAT
>JAQIXS010003554.1:0-17743 GCA_034700785.1 Rossiulus vilnensis | reverse complement strand
GTCCTTAGCATACACGTGCAATTCAAATTGCTAAACCGGTTTTATTAAAATCCCAAAATGCATTATACATGATAATATACGCACATAGTTAGTGTATAACAAGTTGAAACTAAAATGCGGATTTTCTGTATCACTTCACTCTGTATTTGGACATGTCAAAGGCGTACAGTGGTTCTGAGGATCGCTACCAACTTATTAGTAATACTCAAAACACAGATTACGCAATATTAATGTTTTTATATTTTTTTTCTTCAAATTTGGTATAAAAAGTTGAGCTTTTTTGTACTCTCTAATAAAAACAAGCAAATATGTGGCTTTAATGAATTCTTAATTAATCATCAAGTAATGCAATTAAATGCCAGTTAAGAGAACTTCGTTATTCAGTACGTTTATTGTCCGAATTGTATGTACCAAAATTAAGAAACAAATCAGGACAGAAACGATTTCAAAATATATGGAATCATTATATCATATAAAATATATTGTATTGCTTCTCGAAATTTCAATATGTTGTCACCTGTTCAAGCCAGCACCTATGCTAATTAGTTTGCTTGTTTTAGCCCCAGAATGGAGGAATCCAACAACGACTACGAAGTTTACTCAGTCAAACCACGGAGAGCGACGAGCGACAGACTGAAGTGCAGACTAAGCGGCCCCCTAACCATGCAGGGGATGATGGAGAGCCCCTGCTGATACGGTCTCGTTCTGGTCCGGTTTATCCACTAGGCATTGATAATCAAGGCGTGGAGAGTGGCGATGTTGGCTATGTAGTAAGTTATGTTTCTCTTTTTGACGCAGTGTCTTTGTACCGATTTAGTCTCTTGATTTTTCCATTGTGATAATTTTAGCCATCCAAGCCTCACCTGCGTCCAGAAAGTTCGAGAGAAGTTACTGGCCCAAACCAAGATCACGTGTATCGAGCACAGTTTGTGACAACGAACGCAGAGTCTGAGCATTCTATCGGACATATCCCTTCCGTGGTGGCCCCTGGGGACGCTGAATATGGTGCCAGTTTGGATGGTACGCAAAAGCCAGTTTCATCATCCAGTTACAACCTGCGAAGCGCGTGCTCTAGGATGTATCCACGGCCTGGGACCAAAACAATGCACAGTAGCATGCAGGTACTGATTATTATTCTTATTATTCATAAATGACTATTTATGATTGAGATAAATGTTAAGGAAAATAGCATGAAGTTTGAGATGTTTATTGATCACCCGCATTTAATTAAAAATGATGCCTAGTTTTTACAAGATGAAATAACTCATGAACCAGACAACTAAAAAAAATATTGTACTAAAAAGACTGATAAAAAACTTTCAAAATGCAATAATAAAATGCGGTTTATTGTGAATAGAAGTTCCTAAGATTATAAATGCATCCAACTATTCTCTAATTTACGTTTTAAACTCATTCCTGTGATAGGAAGTTGCATGCATACTGGCACATGCAGAAAGGAGAGCCAGCTTCAAGGTTCTAAATTTTCAAAGATTCGTTTTGAGGAATGTTTCGTTATCATTGTTTTTTAATTTCTTAAAATGTCATCAGTGAAACGGATGCTCTGTGGGTAGTCGAAAATTTGAGAAAAACGTGTTTTCTTTTCAATGACAGTGAAATAGTTTGGTTCGTAAAAATAGAAACAAGTATAATGACAAAACCGTGGACGAAAATTACATTACTCTGTAGTAAACTCCGGATCCGTAGATTGTTTACAGAATGGCACATTTTAGAGGAAGATCAGCCCATTCATGAAAACAAGGTCTGAAAGCTGGGCTGCAATGAACTTTATTATTGCTATTAGATTTTCAACATTTTGACATTACTTTAAATTAAATTAGCGCATTTTACTTGCAACTTCACTGACATATAGTCGAAAAGACTTGGCAAATGTTGTAAATTCATATTTGAGGATTTGAGGATGCTATGAACAATTGCAGCTTGCATAGTCTAACAGCCTTTTAGCATCATGTAAAGTATTTCTCGCGCATAAGCTGCACTTTTTTCACAAAATATTAAGATTTGAAGAAGGGGTGAAGAATGGCACCCCCTTTCTATTTATCCCAAAAGTAAACATAAAAGGACTTTACCACAAGGGATAATGGTAGTTCTCATGAATAATTTATTTTTTCTCAAGACTAAGATCAAATTTTGGCATGCGGCTTATTTGCGAGCAAATATGATATTTACGTCGAAGTCCATTATTATAGATGAATAATTTTTATTCTTCTTCAACGTGTTTTTAGAACCTGAAAGGCTCGGTATCGTCATTGCAATCGGCCAGTCGGTCGATGCACGGAGATGAAGAAAACCCTTACGGGTCTCGAGCCAGCGTAGCTGGAAACTCCTATCAGTGGCACCCTCAGTCCACATCTCGCAACCTCGCTGCAACATCTTCAGCTTCGTTGACAGTCCAGACACATTCCGAACACTATGAAAACGGCCACCAGCCCTCTGAGAGTCGCCATCCCAGCGTCAACGAAAGATTGCACGGAGACAGCAGTTTGCGGGATGCGGACGATTCGGTGCGAAGCGCTTACGAGCCTCGCGGACCAGGACCTCATCGCTACTACCACCTGAAAGACATGATGAGCGGGCCTGGAGAGCAGCACCAGGAGTACGGGAGAATCCCTGAAAAGCGCGAAAAAGTGTACGGAGTGATCGGCAAATTTGGAGCCATAACCGAGGAGTCTGCTAAGGACTACGGGCCTGTGCGAGGGAACAGTGCTGCGGGTGCACCCAGGGAGAAATCCAGTTCTGTCGGAAACGAACAAAACGTGAGTCCTCCTGCCGAGAATCCTCGGATGGAGTCACGAGGAGTCAACCAGGGGAATCCACAGAGGGTGGCTCTCAGCTCATCCTCAACTTCCTCCGAATCTGGCCATGGCACCATGCAAACCGGGGCGCCGTCTACCAAATCGGGGTCGCTGAATACGAGCTCGGAGTCTGAGATCGTTCTCGGAGGGCGATTGGCCGTGAGCAACAGCCCTCGGAACGCTCAGGAAGAGGCTGCTGGGGCGGTCGAGGAATCCCGCTTGGAAGTCCAAAAGCAAGACTCTCGGGTTGCCGGGGATGCGAGTGAAGGCAGGGAAAAGCGCCACCTTTGGAGCGCCTCGGTCGAAAACGAGTTGCGGCAGATCCTGGACGTCAAGTCTGCCCACAAGCAGCACTCTGACCTGGAGCATGGATTCGAGGCTGGGCTGGCGGACGAGCGGGGCAAGAACAAGCTGCCCAACTTTTCGGTGAACAACGACAAGGTGCGGGACACCTTCAACTTGCACGAGTCCACGTTCAGCGACAGCTTCTCTGTAACGCCACCGCTGCCGCCGCTCTCACCCCCTGCCACACCGCCGCGCTCACCCAATGTGGCTGGGGGAAGAATGGCTTCCAAATACAAGCTGTCTGCAAGGTGATTTTAACTCTTTTTTTCGGCATCTTGATTTTACAAGTATGATTTTTAATTGGTATTTTTAAGGAAATTATTAGTTTTCAAGGTGCTAAATTTATCTGTTGATTAAGGCCGACCCAAAAGAATGCCTACCATGAAATAAAAACGACTTCAAATGCGTATTATAATTGCTATAGGACTAGTTATTTTTTCCTCTTGTAGAATAGGCTGTCCACCATCTTATCTTTTAGAATTCGAAAATGTCCCGTTTATTTATAAAGATTATTGTATGGGTCGCATAACGGTTGTTTTCAAGTTTAGTGTTTTTTGTATAAATAAACAGGACATTTTCAAAATGTAATTGTAACATGTATTTGAAGCAAAAATGTGTAATTTTTTTAACATGCTGGACATCCTTTTGGGTTAAACGTAAAATATTGCAAAATTTGAAAATGTTTCCAATTGTATTGCTATTACTTGTAACTGCTGCTGTTACAAGTAGGAATTAAGGTTTCTGTTGCTCGTCTGTTTATGTGTTTTTTTTGAAAATTTATTTTTGTGCTAAATTTGGTTATTGATTAGAATATTGCGAAATTGGAAAATGTTTGCTATTGCAATGCTGCATGTAAAATCGCAGTTTAAAAAAAAAGAATTTGATAAGTAGATTTAACAACTGTAGATTGGTGGTGAATGTTTTGTGAAGTCATTCAAAAATTTCATTTGTTGACTTTCTAAAGTTTTCTTCGATATCTTGAATATTACAGTCAAATTGCCTTTGAAATTCCCTTGACATTTACTTTTATGTTTAAATATCCCAATATTAAGAAATAGGAGACTATATTCTGCTGGTGTTGTCCTTAAAATTTAATAAATGTTGCTTTTCTTTTGAAAAGCGCTGGAAATCTGCACAAAGCATCTGGCACTACTCCGGACATCTTGGAGACCACTCGCAATGGATCCATGCATAATCTCAAAGAATCCAATTCCCGAATGGCGGCCAGGAAGGCAGGCTCACGTAACAAATCGAGGGGTGACTTTGTTTACGATTCCCGGCCATGGTCCACCAAGAATAAAACTGGTCAAGGAATGAATGGCACGATCGGAGGTGGTGGCAAATATACCCCGCTTCACAACAGAGTTCCTGTGCAGTACAAGGGATCGTCCATGTACACTAATAGAGCAAAAGGATCTCAGATTTCATTAGGTGGGCTTATGAATTATAGTATCCTAATTTGAGTGATTAATGTGTATTACCACTGTCTTAGTGTTAATTACTTCAAAAAAAATTTCGTCTGTGTACAAAAACAACTGAAAAACTATTGTTATGGTCCTTGCGTTTAATTTTTCGCTTATTTGCGTTCTAGTATTTCAAAAACCTGTATTTAAATGTTTACTAAAATCCATGAGTAAATGTTCAGCTTGTTTATAAATATCAATATTCTTGTTTATTTCACTGCTAAATTTGCAATTGCCCAGATATTGCCTAGCTGCAAAAAAAGGAACTTTATTGGGTTGGTCAGGGAAATGAATTTGTAAATTTCAGTACGAATCCTGTAAATAGCAAATTGCCCAAGTTTTTTTCAGTAACATGTATATAAGATTTATCTAATATATTATACATGCCTGTTGTTAGGTGCAGGCTTGAGTTTAGACTCTCACGATGGCGAAGTTACTTCGACAACCACTGGTCTCGATATGGATTCTCTCTTGGACGATGCAGAGCTTAGCACTGACGATGGTAGTAGCCAAACGGAAGGCACAGAAATCCTCACAATCAGGCGTCAACTGGAAAGTCTCGAGGGCATGTATTCTGAGGTGATGCGCATGCTCGGTGTCAAGGATTTGCCTCGCTCTCAGCTGATGGGACAGCGAAGTTTGCACGATCTGAGGCCCTCCAGACGAAAAGTATTTGGAAGCTTATCATCACTCACGGGCAAAGGCTATCCATCGGCCGCCAGTGGCACTCGTACTGGAGGTCAAAAGGATAGGCAGGGTCATGGTGACCGAAAGAAAGGGCGTGAACCTAGGTGGGTAAAGTTAACTTCTTATGTGCAATTCTTCATTGATTCGAATTTTTTGTTAGTATTTTTTAATTTCTAAAACAGTGCGATATACATTTATATTGTGTTCAAAAATGTAAATGCTTGAATAATACTTAATGCATCGATTTGTTGTCCAAAAATCAACTGTTTCTGGGAGATTGGACAAAGTAAAAAAACCGTTATGATAATGTGATATGATGCGGAGCAGCACTGCATGTGGAATTATTTTCCCACTTTTTCCCTTTGACATCTTTCCATGACATCAGTAAATTTCACTCTGCAAAAAATCGTTCTTGAGTTTTTATCGTAACTGTTGGATTAAGTCTTTACCAAAAGCATGTTCACCATGCAAAAAATTCCAAGTACATTATAGCTCCAATATTGGTCGTACAACAAGGTTTCAGCTTTGGTTTATAATTTCAAAATCGCCCTTTATCTTTATTTAGTTTTAATAAGTTTAAAAAAACATCATTAAGCGACCACCTAAAACGGAGCTTCCTTTGCATAGCAACCTTCTTCGAGTTTTTTTCAAAGGCTTTTATCAAATTTCTTAATCTTTTTCTAAACAATCGAGACTTGTTGAAATTATAACTGGGTGACCAATTCTACAATGAGGAAAATAAATTTACCAATTATGATAAGTATTTGAAGCAAAAATTGTGGGCATGCTTTTGGCTCAGCCTTAACAAATAATTTTTAAAACCTAGTGCTAGTAAACTATCACAAGTGCTTTCTTATAACAATGTTCAAAATGGCATAGAATTGTGCATTGACTTTTCGGTACCCTGAATACCATCAATACTTGATGTATAAACATGAGAAAAATAACACTGCTGTTTTCGGTGTTTTTTTTACATTTCATATTCTGATTGACAGGGGTGTAGGAAGGCGCTTTCAACGGCTGGAATCTCACGTGGTGACCTTAGCTCGCAGCGTAGCACACCTCTCATCAGAAATGCGCACCCAGCACATCATGTTCCAAGAGCTGGAAAACTTGCGGCAGGAAGTCGGCCAGCTGCACGACCAGCAAGCAGCATCGCGGTCAAATCGTCTGGGTCAAGGAGGGGGAGGGGCTATTAGTCGTGGCGGCGGCGGTGGAACCGCTGCTGCCACTGTTGGACGGGAGTGGGACAACTTCCGCTGCAGCATTCCATCACTAACTAACCCTGCACGAGTGAAAAAACTGACCAAGTAAGAGCAGTTTATGCGTTTGAACAACGCTTGATTAGCGTTTCAAACATTATTATTTTATGCAATTTCTTATGTTGCTGTTGTAGATTTTTCGGTGATGAACCTCCTCTTTTGAGACTATTTCTGAAGAAATTGGGGTATGAAGTAAGTGTGATTTGGCCCCGTTTAGGGAATCACTATAGATAATCGGAGGCTCGATACCAAGTTGATTATTATTCTTGTTGCCAGAAATACGCATCTCAATTCGAAAGTGAAAAAATCGGAATCATCGAACTCCCATATCTAACCGAAGAGCGGTTGCAGAAAATCGGCATTCCCCTTGGCCCGAGAATGCGGATTCTTCAGGAAGCACAGATGTCCTTTCGCCAGGAACACTTCAATATTTACATCGTGTAAATAAATAGTACCTCCAAGATCTTACGGTTTGTGCTTTTTCAACTTTAGCTTCGGGTAAAAAGTTCACAGAAATAAGAAAACTCCTTAAGAATCTGAGCATCATCATCTGCATGTGTAAATACTCATCTTTTCGGATCGCATGTGATCGTACGTAGTATATCGCAATTTGTTGTGAAACCTCAGCTTAAGATTTTAAGTCCAAAAGGGTGGTGGTTCAGCCTTTGTCGTCTATCTCGCTTTCATAACTTTGGTAATTCATATTCATTGTTTGTTGTATGAATAATTAAATCATTTATAAGAATAAATCACGTGTATGCGATGTGGCATTTTAATACAAATGTGGAAGTGCCAGCTGGCGTCTCAATCCCCCAATTTGTAAAAAGATTTCAATAGGATTTACAACACCGTGGCATTTGAAATGTGGTGAATGTGACGAAAGTGGAAAATGGCAGCTTTGGAAATGCTGGATAATTTGATATATTCATCATTGAAGGGCATCTTACCATCTTTACGTAGCAGGACTGTAGTAGAGATATATCTAGGAAAAAGCAGGTGAGGTAAGTTCATTGGGCGTCAAATTTTATTTGCTAAAAATTATGAAAATAATAAACTTGACCACAGCACGACCAAGCAACATGTGCATACATGATTTTAGATGGCCACATTATACTCAGGGTACCTCAGGCAAGAGTCCGGGGACTTATATTTCTGCTTTGCATTAGTGATCTTTGGAAAGTAGCCAGCTCCTCCATCAAATTACTTGCAGACGATTTGCTTATTTATATGGAAATAAATTTGAAAAAATGGAAAAAAAATAATGGACATTATTTTAAAATGTTTAATCGCGTGGAGGAAATATCCATAAAGGAGGTCCTGGAATTTTCATGATTTTCAGACACCCCCTCTCCTGCCTGGTTTTTATTACACCCCCGTTCCCGTCCCTCTGATTGTCTGGTCCGATTTGGAAAACAAACACTTCCCAATTTATTTTCTAAATTTATAAATATTTATAAGCTTCAGTTTTCAGTCCGTTCTTTCTCGTTACATGCGGAAATTCCAACTGAATCTTTGGACGTCTTCTATCCATGAATCCCCCTGTCTGGCAGTGTCTACTTTTCAAAATTCCCCGGACATCCTTTATGAATGACCTCTTAGGGCACCTGCAAAATAAATGCATCCGAATATACAACAGATTTTCAATGCAGAAATCCCATCGAAGAAAAATGTTGAATCCTCCCTCCATAGTTCTCATTAGGTAATTGTGAATGCTCCCTTTACTGAACTTGGCGCAGAATCCACATATTTTAAAATATTGAATGAAATGGTGTCGCATGATGGCGCTGTTGATGAAATTCCAACATGGCGGTCGTTAAGACGTGCCTTTTAAACTTTTGGCACTCCTTTTAAATAAGTTGCGCGAATTTGTAGTGCACGAGTTGATATGGTTTCCCAGCCCTGAACATCGTCAACTGTATGGATATTTCTCGTGAAGGTGACATTGTTGCTAAGATTCATGGTTTCGAAATCCGTTCAAAGTCGACTGTAATCACTTATCGTTCGACGCAATGTGAGTAGATTCTAATTTGCTTGTATTACTTGTCATTGGAAGAACTGTGCTCATTTGCGAATTGATTCATAATGTAAGCTGACTTAATATCCCACTTGTCATGTTATTTTTAAAGAAATGTTGGCTGAAATCCATGTGCAGTTGAATTTTTATTCAATTTATTACCCGTCTAACGCCAATTCTGGGCTGTCATCAACCTAAAGCGTCATGATTGCTAAATTGTATTCATTCTTTTGGAGAACATAACGTTTTGTCGCAATGTCGTTAACTTAGATTTAACTTCTTAGTTGGGTTGGTAAAATTATTGTCATTTATTATTATACGAACTGTCAAATTTTTGCAAGAGAAATGTCATGACTGAAGTTGATTCAGGCTTTTTAAGAATTTGTCACAAAGCTTGAAAGCTGAGCACAAATGCAGAAGAAGAAGAAGAAGAAATAAGCACAAAGGGGAGATGCCCCTTCTGGCTGAAATTTAGAGTTGTAGGAACCATAAATATGAAAGCCGTGTTATTGCAGTAAGAATTAAGGAGAGTATGAAATGGAATCAAAGTTTTGAACTTTTTAGTTGAGATTGAT
The DNA here is from genome assembly GCA_034700785.1 of Rossiulus vilnensis. Lineage (NCBI taxonomy): Eukaryota > Metazoa > Arthropoda > Diplopoda > Julida > Julidae > Rossiulus > Rossiulus vilnensis. The sequence goes on along the minus strand of JAQIXS010003554.1, from coordinate 8,584 downwards.
GGGTTACACATGTAATCAGTAGCAATGGATTTCGGAGTTATTTGCATAAAGATGTTCAGTGTACATTTCTCTGGGGATAATTCCAATTTGTATAGCATGTTCGGCGTTTTGGTTGATAACTTAACGTAAAGTATACGAGCGTGCCTGTAATGAGCTGGACTCATGTTTCAGGCTCTTAAAACTCGAACCCTTGAACTCCTTTATAGCACTGATTCATTTACAATCTCCAACACTGCATGCAGTCCATATCAAATGCATGCGTGTTGTTGGAAACGTCTTCAATTCCATTGCAAAGCTCATCAAATGATCCATTGAACGCGAAACTGATCTGATGATTTTTGCTATCTTCCGTCCTGTTATAAAACGTAAAAAAGTGTGGAAAAAACTGTCGCTTTACTTCGGCATGAATTTATCAGCTCTAATTTCATTCTTTTTATTTAATATTAATATAATTCGCGCAACTTATATAATGCTATTTAGTGCTAGTCACTGTTATATAAAAGCCGTCTGAGAGATTAACTTCGTAATTGGATCGTGTATTTTATGAAGCGTTATCTGATGGGCACCTCCTCCAAACGGACATCATTGCTCAAAGGTTGAAGTAAAATCGTAGACGATATAATCAACTAATTGCATTAACCAGAACTTAATAGGCAACTTCAATTGCGACATCGATGTTGGGACAGATTGAATTTGGATGGTTTGTTTTCTAAAGGACACCTTGAAAGTTCTGGGAAAGTCTATCCACCAATAGTCACAACATGCGGCAAAGATGGCGCTGATGCCTTTGAAATATCTTATTCTCAGAATCACAGTCATAGTACCAATTAAGATGAAAAGCGAACATTTTTATATTTCTATTTCTAAATTTGCAGGGTTCTACCCGGGTGCAAAACTAAATATGGGCCATGTATGGACTTTATGTAACGTATTCAATAGGCCACAAGTGGACCTACATAAATATGGCCATATACTGCTTATATAAGGTCATGAAATACATATATCCATATACTGTATATTCATGTGTTTTTACATTTTTAGATTTTTATGATCGTATATAGCAGCATATTTACAGATTTTCTTATATGTATCAAACGTATGTCCCGTCCATACCTGGAAAATATATTACATTTATTACATATTACATATTATTTATATATGACATTTTATTTATGTTGGCATGTAGTACATGTACATTTGGTTAAGAGATTAAGTGAGCAGAAATGCGATTGTCTTCATTAGAAAATGGAACATTTCCATTAATGATATGAATAAATTAAACGTTACGATGTCAATATACATGTGTGACCTTCTTGATTTAGGCTATACCCGACCTTATTGGATGGCATATATATATATACATGGCAATATTTAATTTTACCACCCGGGTAATTAAACAAACAACAAGCAAGTTTGTTGGAGCTAGTTGCTTATGGTTTGCATTCTAAGACACCATGATTTAGTCTACTATGCCTAAAATTTGAATAGCTATTTTTTATTTTATTTTGTGCGAAAGATTGACGTGAGGAGTCCATGGAACGCGTTTCAAGAGAAAATTGACAGAATTTAACCACCCCGCAGTTTCCAGCAGGGGCTGGCAAGAATTCAGAGAATGTTAGGTAACATCGGACGAAGCGTTTGTTTTCTGCAGAAATTCGGTTTTTTTTCCGGTGTGGGATTTGGCGCAGGGCGATTTTTTGTGTGGATGTCCAAAGTTGTCATTTGGCTTTAGTCGTTGAGCCTCATCTGGGGTGAGGGTGTCCTCCCCTCGCGTCCTTTATCCGGTGGCATCTGAGGGGGCCATGAGTGCGATAATGGGCTCCATCCATCGAAACCGGTTGCTCCATACAAGTTCACCTAGGTACCTGGAAGTCTGTTTTGTGTCTTTTAATGAACAACGCAGAAGTGAAATGCGAAGGAGGTGAGGGAGTGGATTTTGGGCTGCCAAATCTCTGGTCAGTTTTTTTTTCTGGGTCGCTTTTGAAGTCTTGGGACCTCTCCTTCCCCTTTCCCTCCTCTCCTCCGTCTTAACATCTGGCAGGGACGTCGCATATTTCGTCCTTTGTCAACCTACTCCCATTTCAACCCCTCCGTCTTACCTTTTGAAAGGGAGGAAAATAGCCTTTCAATGGGTTACCTCGAGCGTGGTTACGTGGGTGCCTGAACTGCGGCCCATTTTAGGCGCCTGGCGACTCTGCCTTCCTCCACCAACAATAAAGAGCCTTAAGGTGCATCGCCCAGCGCCAATTTATCAACCGACACAGTTCTTTTGAAGTTATTCATAAGGCCCTTTGCCTCCCACTCCCACCCTCTGCACCACTTCTTTTTAGTGTCATTTTTCCCCTCCTGGCTTTCACCCAACCTGGCTGTCGGACAGGTAGATGGGCTCCCAAGGTGGATCACGCATTTAAGACTGAAGTCCCATCGCAGGTCAGACTAAGATTCCTCTGAGGAATTCTTAGTGAAATTTGCGGAACATTTTTTGGAGCTGCATGTTCCATGGTTTATTTAAGCTATCCTGCAGGCCCTCCTGGGGAATCTCGATTGGAGTCGTCGAAAGTTACTGGTTCAGATTTTCCATTCACACCAGATTGAAAGTTAGAAAAAATACCAGACTGCAGCCTGTTGCGATAGCCTGTGGCCAATAGCATTAATGTTAAGCGGAATCTTATAAATAACATTTCGAGAACAGTGTTTGTTCGGTTTGATGTGTAGGCGTTTTCCAGCGATAGCTCTGGTTATAACAATCAAGCGTCTTTGTTCATGTCAGGCTCCGTCCACTCAGAAATGTACACGTACATGTGGTTGCACTGTCTGCAATTAGTACGAAATTATTACAAGTAGTCAAGTTCGTCTTTTGCATGTTCATGTTAAAATCACATAAAAGTTTCCTCTTCTTTCAAAGTTTACTAATTTTCTTTACAAGGGCCAAAGCTGATGTCACCAGGAGACGATTTCGTCATTGTCTACTAGGGACTCTCAAGTCTTAATTATTTTACCGATAAATGTATCAGCAAGCCTGCTATAACAGAGATGCATAAACATGAGATTTCCTTTTTTCCAACTTTTAACATTTTTAGCAAGGCATTTTTGAAATCGACCACAACCAAAATTAAAATTATTGTTATATTCTTCAGTAATGTTTACACGCACCTTAGGGTATATTTTTTGCAAAGGGTTAAAGGGTCAATCATACTGTCTGACACTGAGTCGAGGAATGTTAAATGTCCTTTGTAGTTGCACGTTTCCGTACCACTTGTCACAAGAGGACTATATAATAAAAGTGCACTGACTTCAGTTCTCTTTTTCGAGACTTCTTTTAAATGTGCAATTTTGCACACCTGTGTAAATTTATACATGTTGGAAGAACAACTCGGGTAATATTTTAATTATTATTATAAAAATAAATGGATGTTACATTGAAATGCACCATCGAATTGGTTGTACACCCTATGGAAGGTATTCAGAAAATGAACTATTCACCTTTCTGCAATTTTTTTCGTTCCTTAAAAAAAAGCCCTGAAAATCTTGAAGAAGTCTGTGATTATTACAAGTCTCTAATAGAAGAAATGATTTGCTCAGTACCGATGGGTTGATCCCTCTAACAAGTGACAATAGCTTATAGAGACAAAGTTTTTAGTGGCCTGGTTTTCGGGTTAGTTAAATACCCATTGTTTTTATTGAATTACATTGCAGTCTATAAAAGCATCTGGTATAAGTTAATTGGCTTTCGAAGATATTGTATGCAAAGAAAGACAATGATTGACAAAAGCATGTTCTGTGAGTCGAAGGCTGATATAAAATCATTTGCTCTGAGTCAATGCTTGAAGCAATAGCATTTGCTCCTAATCAGCTCTTGAAGCTGAAGGATTTAATATGATTTACGTTATGAAAGCGAAATGATTTGCACAAATGCATGTTTTGAGTCAAAGCATTTGAACAAATAAGGGCTTGGACATTGGAGTCAGAGTATTTGTCTAAATAAAGGTCTCAAATCTGAGTATTTGCAAAAATACATACTTTCAGTCAAAGCCTTGCATAATGCTTTGGAACTAAGTATTGCAATAAGTTTAAACCGTATAGTAGCAATTGTTGTGAATTATTAGTATAACAATGTATTAAATTAAATAGCTCAATTATAGTTTAAATAGTTTTATAAAATAAAATACATTTAGTTGCTTTGCGCGAAGGATTAGCTGTGAATTGGGGCATATTTGCTGGATACATAAGTAATGGGTTGAATGCGTATTATCTGCGAAATCCGAATTTGCTTTTATTTTCGAAGCCTAAATCACGTTTCTTGTGAATGAGCACGCGTCTTCGGTCAGCTCAGTTTATTTACGACTCACTTGCCACTTCATTGCGCATCAACTATTTTTATTATAATTAAACGTTTCTTACTTAATTACACACGGGGAACGATTTCGTGAACTGTCAATTTTAGTCAGGCATCAGTCGGGTTTATGCGCCTAAATCACTCGTGCGCAAATATTTGCATTTCTTTAACATATGCAAAGTTTGGCTTTTTTCTGTTTTCTTTACCTAAACGAGATCCACCTTGCAGAATTTTACGCTAATCGTTTAAAGGAACGGGCTGGAATTGGCCACGGTGTTAACATTTTCCCAGAATTATTGCGTGGATCAAGTTGGAATTCACGTTTGACATTTTATTTAGATGGATGCCTCAACTTCCTGTTTTGCCTCTCATCAGCGGTTCATCTTGCATAAGAGCGCTTCTGTGACGTCCTCTTATGATGGATTTATGCAAAATATGCGCTCATGTCTACCCTGTTTTTGCCTGAAAATAATTATGCAAGGTGGTTAAGTGAACTTCCCCTGTTTTCTGGTCAAGGTATATGTATATGTGCCAAGTCGGTTCACCCGGGGTCAAAGGAGATATAGGCTGTCTGGATCAACGTGAAATCCATAAATAACCCCCCACGCATGCGCATCCTTCAAGTTTGGGAAGGATGGGGGGGGGGGAATTACAGGGGTGGTCCAAAATAGTTTCAAGGGTGATGACTTCCTTAATTTAGGTCTGGAACGTGGTTTTAAGGGCTGCAGAGGGGCTGTTCCTTCAAAATGAGATGCATGTAGGTTAACAACAGATACCACAAGTGTACAATTTTATTGTGGATTTAAAAAAAAAAACATTTTACAGGATGACACTAGCATTAGAGGGGGAGGATAGCTGACTTGCAAATATTGCGTGTATTTGGCATATAATTCAAGCGTTTAAAATATTATTATAAAGTTTTAACAAATTAAGTGTCATTTTAAGCCATATTTTAATTCCATGGGTCAGTAGACAATTTAAGGATTAGTCGCGAAGATTAGCTATGCAAATTTGAATTACAATGTCCTAATATATATATATATATAATATGAATAATTGAATAAATCGTCCGAACATGAAATGTTCTAACACGCCGAATAAGTTATTAATAATTGAAAAACACGAAGAAAACCGAATTGTAATTTAATTTCTACAATTAAAATAAAATTCACTGGCATGCTTTTCAAATACTAAAGCTATTTTTATTTATTATTGCACAGAAACAAATTAAACGCATCCAATTAAATACCATTAAGCGTCGTTGTGGTATTTTGTGAAATTGTACATATTATAATTTACGTACGCTTATTAAATTGCACGATACGAAGATTGAAACTTTAATACTTTCAAAATTTCAAATCGTAATTGCGTTGCAGAACGCACTGCCACTTCCATAATGTACATGTATTCGAATTGTTTTTCGTATGTTAGGAATCTGCAACGAGGTCTGACGCAGATGAACGTCACTGAAGAATTTGCACTCGCTCGTCCTGAGTAGTCAGGAGCGTTTCGTGTCAGGAACTAACATGGATGCTTGGGGCTAAGCAAATAATGGCTAAAACTACGAAACAATTCACTTCGACTCCCGGGTAGAATGCTCCAGTTTAGTAGTAATGCGAGCAAGTAGGAGGACCGGGTTAATTGAATTCATAAATGTGACAATTCATTAGCATATTCTTTGCAATGTGGAAAACAAAGGAGACCCACTGGGGAGAGGGTGTTACGCGCGTATAATAACGCTGCCCTTAGCACTTAACCTCAAGATTTTTTTTTTCGAGCTGAACAAATGCTGGAAAGAATTGGTCTAACGAGGTTTCAGATTGCTTGAACAGTCGTTCCTGTTGGAGGCACGTGTGTCACGGGTAAGAAATGCTTCGGGTTTTTATTATAAGTGTTCATTTACCCAGAAATCACAAACACCAACATCTAGTCAGAAAACGAGTGTCAAGCTACATGTAGATAAACGTGTAAATGATGAACTCAAAAAGAGAACGTCCATAAAGTACGCCTGAGATTGAAGGCAGGTGGGAATCACAAAATTGGACGATTGAAGTCAGCGATAAGAGTTAGCAAATTCTAACGATCAGTTTTTTTCTTGTGCGAGAGTTTAATCTTTTCCAGGTGCAATTAAATGTGTCAATTACGTCGTTGTTTTAAATGGGCGTCTCCCATTTACATGTAGACGTTATTTATTGGTCATTCATATTTTTTAATGTTGATATTTGTTTGAAAAATGTCGCCGAAGTAGGCTATTTTTCTTTACGTAATCCTGAGTAAATGACATTTATCATAATTACTATGACCTAGAATACAGTAGATGGCATGTTAAGTGTGATATTATTGTGGTTGAATTGCTTACGTGAATTAGTATTGAACTTGGAGAGGCACGTATTAGGGAAAATACGAAATACGATTTAGATAATTTTCACATGAATAATATCATTTTTTCTCTAAATAAATGACATCTGGACTATTTGTGCTACTTGGGACAGTAAAGGGGTGGGGGTTGTCCTATTCAAACGATAATGGACAGTATAATGTTGAGCCAAAAAGTCAACTTTTCAATGGACGTCCGATGGATTTACTAACCATTCAGGATAAAAATTTCGAACAATGAACATATCATTCATTAAAATTTATTTGAAATTTAAAATCCTGCACACGGGTTTAAAGTTAGCAATCTTAATTATTTGTAATACGAAACTCCAAATTCCTCATTTCATTTCCGAATTTACCATCACAGCTATTTTAATGTTGCTAAACGTGTTATTAGTATACTTTGAGTAAGAGATGAATACTTTTATTGTTATTGTTGCTAAAATTTGATTTGTAATTTGCACCACAATTTACAAAGTTTTAAGGTTATCTGGTTTGTAGAAAGCTCCTAGAGTTGACAGTGCATTTATCATTGCATAAAGCATCTGCATCCATCCATGTAGTTTCGAAGACAGCTTTTGGACATACCAAAGGCATTTTAGTGATGGATTCGCAGAAACGTTTGCTGTAAATGCCCCGTTGATTTTCTTGAATCGATCATGAGTCGAATTCTCATGTCGAAACCAGCCGGAAATATTCCAAAAGTAAGCTTCGCTTATGACCAACTGCATTAAAATTGTAGCAAAGATGGGAAATTTCGGCATATTTCCGGCTGGTGGTAAAGGTTTTTGTCAACGTTATCTACACCTACAGCAGGTATTCGTTAGCCTGTCTATCGTTGCCACTCGTGAAATCCTGCTTAAATGTCCGAATACAGCTAATGAAGATTCGTGCATAAACCATTTACAAGGTAGAGTAATCCTGGAGGAGGTATAGCATCGTAAATTTCCCACTGTGTAATTGTTGCAAGCGGAACAACGGTCTTGTTAGGTGCAATCATTATAAGTGGATATCCGTTCGAAATTATGGAATAATGCATGGGTAATAACTAGGGCTTTAAATTGAGGCTATTTAACCCCAATTATTAACCAGCGGTTCAGCCTGGTCTACACCTTCGAACACTGAGCTACCTGCTATACGTCCGGGTATCGTCCATCGTGAAATTAACTCTCAGTGAGAAAGTGCGGGGGACAAAGGTTAATTGTAATCAAGGATATCCCGGAAAGGTGTGGGTGTGTTTAAATAGTCCGTTTTGGCAAATCTGAACCGATTTTTCCCGTGGAAAAGCTGGCAAGGCGAAATTGAATATTTGTTTTAACTAACACTAAGGGCTGAAATATTTCAAATGACGCATTATTTCAGTTACCAGAAAGACAAATCGAATTAGCAGGCATTTTGGTCAAATATTCTGCTCCTACCAGGAATATGATCTTTTACTCAGCTATGATGTCCACCGTCGGAGTAATCAGTATTCTTTCCGCCGTTGAATGGCGGGGTAGACAATCTGACAATAATATTGTTATTGTCTATCAAGAGAGACAATAAGTCATCATTTTGATTAAGTCTTTTGATGTCTTTGATATCTGCCTGCACTGCTAATTTTATAAATGTTCGACCACAACCACTTTCCTGGTGAAAAGGTCAGTATTCTATACTGCTATCACTACATATAGCGTTTTTTAAACTACTGATATCGGTATTTTTATTAACATCTTTTTTATTAAACAATTTAAAAACTTTTTATTAAAATCACCACATACAGTGTATCAGTTTATTTGTATGCAAATCAATATAATGATACAGTCGAACCTCGATAACTCGACTTCCTATAAGTCGAATAATCCGCTAACTCGAACTTTTAATCAAGTCCCG
>JAQIXS010003553.1:0-17744 GCA_034700785.1 Rossiulus vilnensis | reverse complement strand
GGCTGAAACGCAAGTTACTCACAGTTTAAACCAGCCGCCTCACCGCCTGATGCTCGACCATCGTTGTGCGTTTGTCGTTGGCGTTGGAAGGAACGATGGAATGCAGAATTCCAAAATTCGAAAATTCGAAAAATAAAACGACGAAGAACAAATACCGCTCATCCGACGTGAATTACGACTGGGGAAACGAAACGAAGCATGATTAATTTACCTTGCACCAGATGCGGGGAGGACGAATTGCGAAGAACCAAGACCTGAAAAACAAAACTTTCGACAGATTCGATAAATCCGTGTAGAAAAAAAAAAGGATTCGAAAAGCGACATGCGTCTAGCGCCACCTGGCGCCCAAAAGCGGATCGAACTGCACGCATTCTGCGCCACCTGGCGCGTATTTAAAAATAATCACTTAATTAAAAACACGCCGCGTTTGTGCTTAATTACCGTATGTTAATTACCGATAATTTATGAACGTTCACGACGGGTTGCATCGAGCTCCGATTAGTAAACTATCGGGGTTTATTTCAAGTTTTCCGTTACGCAACAAAAAAAAAACACGCTCTATTTATTCTATAGTCGGCCGCCATCTTTGACCCCGCGCACGTGCACGATTTCCATGGCAACGGTGTGCACGTGCTTTTCGACGACCAATGAGAACGCGGGCTTTCACGTGATGGGCCAAATATGGCGGCACAGTTTACCACGTGACTAAGGGTGGCAAATAATTTCCAAACATTTAAAGTTAGGACTATTTTAGGATTTTTTTTCTCAGAAGTTAATACTTATAGCATTATATTTTATTCATCTATGAGTATAATGCAACAATAAAGAATAACGTTAATTTTGATTAATCCTTTTTTCAACACGGCAACTTCAACATTTAAATTAATTCAATTAAGGCAGTCAGGACTTTTAGGACATGTTTGCCACCCTGGACTGATTAAAAATTGAAAACTCGCATGGATTAAGCTAATCGGAGATTTGTGTTAAGCGTTCGAAACAGATCCATAATCAGCGCCAGTATTTTTCGTTATTATTATTGATTTTTTTTCATAATATTATTTGCATAGTATTATTATCATCGTAAACGTATTTGTAAATACATGTTCAGTATTGTATTTTTCCCCCCTTCATTACCGATTATTTATGTTCTTACGACTTTTTAAGTTAATGGTCATTAACCAGCATTAATCGCCCGTTAAAACTGGCCTTAATCTCCGATTAAACCGGCTGCGCCAACGTCGATCGCCTGGCTTTTTTTTGTAATATATTTTTCTATCGAAGTTGTATCAAGAATAAAACTTATTTATACGAAATACTGTTTCTTAACTTTTTATTTCGGTTATTTTTTTTTTAATAAATTAATAAATAATGGAACACCGATATTTTTTCTTTTTTTTTCTGCAACGAGTAAGAAAACGCGAACACATCATGGACGAAAATGACGGAAAAACAGAAAACAAAAGCAGATCTGTCTGAAATAGCATTTATTACGTCGGTCTCTAAAGCTTTGAATTACACACAATTATTAAGACGTGCTAAGTAAGACATGGTTTCACTGTTAAAAAAACGAAAGAAATGAAATTAATACTAAAACTTGAGAAATAGTAAAAAAAAGAATCAAAATTTAAACGTAAATAAAAAGAAGTCAAAACTAAAGTTTAAAAATTTGCTGGAAAATATTGAGAAAGCTTACGACAATATCTTAAATTTCGTAATAAATTAATGAAGCTAGTTTATTGAAACAGGAGAAATAAGAAGACAAACGTTGGAAAAATTCAAATAAAGATACGTCTGTGGGTCTGCAAGACACTAAACGATTCAGGAATTTAAGAAAAAAAGAATAAAACAACCAGATAATTAATAATTACTGAGAAATATTACAGAAATTTAGAGAACTTGAATTCATGTCAAGCTTGAGAAATTCATGGAATTATTTTTCTTTATTCAAATTCAGGGTAGAAGGCAATAATTTGTAGAAATTCAAGGAACAATTTCAATTGTTTAATTTGAAATGAACGCACACAGGGACGCCATTTAAAAATAAACGAAAAAAACCCGTGGAAAACGTTTGGTAAAGTACAAAACCGAGATCCAAGATGGCGTCCAGTGGTTCGGGACGACGTCACTTCCGTCCTCCCGCAATACCAACGAAATCAGCTTTCACAATGATCTCAGAATATCGTATTAATCTGTTAAATCATTGTGAAAACCAGTTTCGTCTTTGGCCAAACGCGAGTCGACTTAACGACGCCATCTTCGTTTTCCTAAACAAAACTTGAGAAAGAATGAAAAAACAAACAAAGTGTCAAAAAAAAAACCAAGTCGTTTATAGGGGCTCCTCCCCCCCGAAGCCCGTTTAAGAGCCTCTTTTATCGCCCCTTAAAACACTTTAAACGCAGTTTTTACAAGTTGTTAAAAACGAGAGTTTCGACTAAATACCCGTCACTTAGACCACCCAAATGACACAAAAATAAAAGTCATAAAATCCCCCTGAAGAAAAAACCCCATAAATTTGGATTCAAAAAGCAAACACTGAGCGTCCAGCAGCCCAAAACCGTTCCGTTTGTTACAGCATCAGCGCCATCTGTGGCCGAGGACGTATAGGGTTCTGGAGGAAGAAAAACGGTTAAATGTACCATTATTTGGAAGGAAAAACCTAGCAAAATCTGTTGTGAAATGGGCGAATTCTTGCAAAAGATATGATCACGTTTAAAAGATAATGATTATTGTAACGAAGAATGATACCGGTGTGTCGAAATGTTAACTGAAATGTATTTTTAAACGTTGGATTTGAACAAAATGTTTCGTGCAGTATATGCCAAGAATACCTTTTTGGATCAAAATCATGATTTAAAAATGTAGGAAATTTTCCTGAATTTACAATTTTTTCCTCCAGTCGGTTAATGAATTCCCCTGTCTTTCTCTGGTTTCACAGCTACTGGGGGAACCCTGTTTATTTCATGGTTGCCATGGAGACGTGAGCACGCTAATGACAGGAATTCGACACGTTCCACGGTTGCCATGGAAGCGTTCTAAATTTCCATAGCGTCTCCATTTCAAGGTTTACCATGGAAATGTTACAATTGGTGTTCTTAACCAAAAACAGTTCCACGGTTGCCATGGAGACGTGAGCGTGCTCAAACGAAGAATTCCGCACGTTGCCATGAAAGCGTTCTAAGTTTCCATAGCGTCTCCATTTCAAGGTTTACCATGGAAATGTTATAATAGGTTTTCTTTAGTGCTGTGTATTTCGAATATTCGAACATTCGCTAATTCGAAACCCAAAATAAATTTTGAGTCCGAATATTCGAACATTCAAAAACTTTGAAATTTTTATATTCGAATAGTATTCGAAAAATTTTGCTTACTATTCGAATATTCGAACATTATTCGAAAATAATGTGTTCGAAAAGGTAAACAACATTTTTGCCATATTCGAATATTCGAAATTTCTCCAAAATCTACTTCGAGTATTCGAATATATTCGAACATTCGATAATTGATATTCGAAATACACAGCACAAGTTTTCTTTACCAAAAACAGTTCCACGGTTGCCATGGAGACGTGAGCGTGCTCAAACGAGGAATTCCTTACGTTCCACGGTTGCCATGGAAACGTCTCAAGCTTCCATAGCGTCTCCATTCCAATGTTGCCATGGAAAAATCACAATATTTTTTTTAATTTCACGGTTGCCATGGAGACATCAGCTCGTTCTGGAACACTCTATGGGTGCCAAGGAGACGATGGAGACACCATCTAGCCTTCTAACAAGAAGTCCACACGCTCCAGGGTGTTGGCCATGGAGAGAGGGTCGCTGCTAATGAGGGACGCCAATCTCTGGCGCCTTGAGAGCAGCGCCAAGGAACCTTGAGCTCTTCGTCGGCGTCTGATTTTTGGGGATAAAAGGCTCGTAAACAGGTCCGGGTTTTTAATTTCGGGCTGGGTGGGGTTAATCGCCCACTACTACGGCTCCAACCACCAGGGGCTGGGCCCCGGGGCAACCGAAAAGTGTGTCGCCGCGGATCGCGTAACCCGAACGCGCTACTTAACCTCCGACCTCTCGGCGTTGCTGAGTCCGGGCCAAATTGGGGACGATTGGAGTAGGAGTTGATAAAGGGGCCTCCGGGGTGACGACCACGACGACAGCGGCCCTGATTAACATCGGACGTTTGCCAAAAAAAATCTAGTTCAAAACTGAAAGTAGAAAAAAAAAATTAATAAAAAAATTGATAATAATATATATATATATAAAAGTTGGAAATGAAGAGGGACGAAATGGTGAATGAAAAAACCGTAGACGATATGAGAGGGGTCAGAGGTCGAGGGGCGCTTCCGGTCACATGCTACGGGGCTCGAAGCCAAAATGACGGCCATCTTGAATCGGGATTAAGATTAGTTTAGTCCATGAAGACAAATTCACGAAATTTTGGTGGAAATGGAAATACCGGCAGCCATCTTTGATGTTTTTTTAAGGTCATTATTCGCGTTTAAATTGACGTTCTTTTAATTTTACAAAAATAGTAACGCTGTCGGCCATCTTGAAAAGAGTTTTTAAAGAGACCTTCTCCTTTTCTGGAACTTAAAACTGGGTTTAGTTTACCACTTGATGTTAAAAATTCCTGTAGTTAAATGGTACTAACCCTTAGGTTAACTCGTGGTTAAAGGTAACCTCGGGTTATCCGACTTTTCATTTAACCTACAATGGTGCAACCGGCCCTTAGAATTCAAAAAACCCCTCTTGTATTTCTTAAAGTCCGGTTGCACCATTGTAGGTTAAATCAAAGGTCGGACAACCTTGGGGTTAACTATAATCAAAAGTTACTTTTAACGATTTCACTATTAGAAGTTTTAACCAGAGGTAAAGTAAACGTGGCAGCTGGGAATTCTGGGAAAAATGCATTACATTATCATTATAAATCTCAGGTTAACCCTGCCCATTAGCTGGGTTAACGTTAACCTATGGTTAATTTCTAACCTGCTGTGGTGCAATGCTTTTCATCAGTTAAATAGACGTTTACCTTGGTTTTTTCTAAACGTTCATTGGAATACCGATATTAGTTCTTTTTTTTTAATTTAAAAAAAAAACCTTATAGGCCTATCTAAGTAAATTAAAAACTTGAAACTCCCAATAAACTGACCACTGGTCAAGTCCTGTAAAAAAAAATATAAAAAAAAATAACGGATTCCTCAGAATTTGTTTTTTAGATTCGAGTTCCTTGTGTTGTTGAATGCATTTTTCTCAAGTTTAAAAGGCCCTTTGGACGAAACCTCCTAAACCGGTCGCCATGTTGGATGTCGTTCTAATTTTCGTCCGCCATTTTATCATTATTATTATCATTACTACTTTTTTTTGTAAGGCTCGATTTGCCCCCAAAATAAAGTTTCGGTTTTCAAAGCAAATATTATTTTTTTTGGCCAAGATGGATCGTGCTCTGAGGGAGGTTAACCCCTTTGACACCGGCTGACCCCTGGACTTCCGGTGGAGCCTCTTCCGTGACATCATCCGTCATTCGCCATCAAAAAGCGATCGCGTTTCTTCTCATCCTCCAAAAAAAAAAAAAAATCTTATCGTCAATTAAGAGATAAACTAAGAATTAAAAAAAAAAATCTGGAAATTCCTTAAATGGAGACGAGACGACGTTTCATTCAGCTTTTGGATTTCAAACAAAATAAAAAAATAAAAAATAAAAATAAACAAATTCAGGATTTGTTTAATAGGATAAAAAAAAAAGTTTCGAGTGGTCAAAGGTCGATCGATAGGGGGCGCCCGAAAAATGTTATTCTTTTCTCTACTAAACCTTAAAACGCTTTTAATGACCACTTGTTGATGAACCCTGATAATTAAACAGCGCCTCGGATTCGACCTTTTTTTCTCATTTTTTTTTGGTCGTCCTCCAAAATCGAGCAGAAGTAAAAACCCGGGCTTAAAAATAGCTCGATTTACAGTTGAAGGAAAAAGCTGATTCCGAGAAGATAATTTTAAAAAATAAATAAAAAAAAGATGATATAAAAGGATGAAAACTTGGACTCGATTTATATTACGAATAAATAAAAAATGAAGTTAATGTTTGGAAAAATATTTACATAATGTTATACAAATAGTTATTTTTGTAAATAAATGCATGGTCAACTATTTCATTTTTTCTTTTATTTAGTTTGATTTATTATATAGGCCATAGAATAAATAGAGTAAAATAAACATTAATTATCAAAAGATTTTCATTTTCAAATCTTTTGTAATATTTTTATAAGTTTTGGTATAGGCCTATAGTTTATAAATACGTGGTGTGGTGTAATAATCCTAGAAATTGTAAGAAATATGCATATATTCTAAGCATATGAAACATTTTTTATACATATGTACACCTTATGTATATTTATTATATCGATAAACACCATGTACGCCATTTATAATCACATCTGTCTGAATTTATAATAATTTTAGAACGCTAGCGAAAAAGACTCAATTTTTTTTTAAAACAGCATAAAAACGATATGATTTTGCCTGTATAAAGCCTATAAAAAAAATATACTTGAAGTAATAATTTCCGGATAAAAGTAAATTATTTCGAATTTCTTGAACATTCTTTGAATTTTCTTTTTTTTTTTTAATTTAGCTGAATTAATCCGAATTCCTAACTATATAGCGCAATTTCCTTAAAAAAATTCCCCGGTTACAGTTTCACATTTTCAGAAACTCAAGTTCCTCGCTGTCGCCTTTTCTTTCTCATTCCAAATGCTAACATTCCATCCGGAGTAGTTATCGACACGCTCCTCATTCCAACGTTCTAAAGCGGAGTCTAACGTTCTAAAGAGGTTTTTATCCCATAACTCGATAACCGTTCAACCTAGAGCGTCGGGGTTTTCTGCCCTGGACAGCCCTTAAGGACCAGCAGAAACCCCTCATTTGACCCTCCAGTCTATCTCGAGCGGTTTACGAGATACAGACGAAAAACTCAGAGATATTTGGGCAATTCTAAGCCACGTGACCCCTCCCTTCATTCGGCACCGACTGAAGCGCCCCCCTCACCCCCTCCCTCTTTAGGTTTTTTTTACTTAACGAGGTACGAGTGTTTCTGAAAAGTAAGTTGTGTTTTTTCAATTTTTTTTTTACATTCTCCACCCAACCAAATTGCCAAAATTTGAAAGAATCTCTTAAATCCGCCGACACCAGACCCCCGTCCAGTATTAGTTTTTTTTTATTTTATTTTTTTTTTCGGTGGTTTTTGGTCTCTTCCTTCCCTCCTTTCTCATTGGGAACACCAGGGGTCCTCATCGACGCCAATAAAAATGGCCGCCTGGCACGTGAACATCGAAGCTTGTGTACTTTTTTAAGGGGGTGAAGTATTGGAACCCAAAAAAAAAATGGGGCCTAAAAGAAACATTTGCTCACTCCATGCTCCGAAAACTCAATATTTAGGTGAAAATCCCGTTTTATGGGGGTTTTTCAGGCGAATTACGTGTACATGTGTGAAAATTTTGAAGAAAAAAAAAACAAAAAAAAAAAAAAACGTTGGTTCGTTAAAGGACCGTTAGGGGTCGCAAGAGACGGTAGAAGATTAAAGTATACGTTGTTTTTGTAAACTGAAAATTCGACCAGGGAATGACCTTATTTGGTACTAATATAAATATATAAAAAAGATTTCGTTTTATTATTTTTAAGGAAAAAATAATAGGGATATTAATATATATAAAAAAATTGTGAAATAGGCCTAACGAACAATTCATTCTTGATTTCTCTAGAAAAAAAGGCAAAAGAATGGTTCCCACGATTACGTTTATCACAAATAGGTTGAAATGTAATAAAAATCCTACCGAAAAGTTCCTTTTAAAAAAACCGAAAAATTATAGTTAAATTAAGGAAATATTTCTTTTAACAAGAGACACGTGTAAAATAATCGGGTTTTTTTCTATCACAAATTAGAAAAGGTTAGAAGAAAGGAGAGGTTCTAGAATATATTTGGTTTTTTGAAACGTGAAAACGAAACTATTCGTTTCAGAATGGTTCATAAAAACAGGAGGAACAAATATATAACGTCCTTGATAAATTAGAAAAAAACAGAAAAAAGTTCGTTCTAGAATGTTTAAAAAAAAAGAAAGAAAAAAAACGCTAAGAAATTTCGAAAACATTCCTTCTATGGAACACGTTATAGAGAATGTCAAATCAATTCGTTCTAAGAACATTTCAAAAGCTTCCAAAATTAGAACACACGCCAGCAATTCGTTCTGGAATGACACCAAAATTTTAAAAAAAATAAAATAAAAAAAGGAACGGTTTTGAGAAAACGGAAAACTATTTCGTTTAGAACATGTGATACGAGAGATTCTTTTTTTTTACAAATGTTAAAAGCCACATCAGGGTCGTTATAGAATCTTTCCTAAACCAACAAAAACCTTGAGTCCTTGGAGTTTAAAAAACCGATTATTCTACATAAAAGAAAAAAAAGGAAAAGTTCGTAACAAAGGGGAATAAAACGATTGTGTGTGTAAATAAACAAGAGAAAGGAAAAACTTATAAGCACTTTTATTCCGAACTGTTTCAAAACTTGTTTCAAAAAAATTTGATTTGGCTAAAAAAAATCACGCCGCTGAGGGGCGCTCCGTGCTTTGGGGCGTCAATTACGGAGCCCCCTTTTGACCTCCGCTCCATTAACTTCCTGTCAAAAGTTTTAAAACATTTGGCAGAGAGGCCTAAAAAAAATATAAAAAAAGAACAACATCCTCGATGCAAATAATGATGGGTCATTTTTCAAAATTTTCGATTTAAAAAAAAAATATGTTAAAAAATTGTCTAAATTTAAAGATGAGATTTCTCCCTTCTCCCCCCACGAGGGGGCGCCCCCTTCGAAGGTTGGGATCCGGCGGTCAATCGCGCCGAAAAACCCCAGATAAAAACTACTTTCCGTCTTAATTAATGATTAGTAAACGGACGATGGCGCCTAACGAGCAACGTTTGTCAAAAATAAAAAAAATAAAAAATAGGCCTAAAATAAAATATTTAAAAAAAAATTCAAAAAATGGATCATTAATCAAAGTTAACCGAGGATTTTAGATAGGATCCCTCATTAATTACACCGGAAGTGACGGCTAAGGCCCCCCTGGTGGCCACCCAAGCAGTTCGGCCAAAAGCAGAGACCTTACAAACGATCATTACCAACGTTATTACATTACCAAAGATGGTAATAAGGTGGAACTGAAATTGGGGATGTTTCCAGTAATGATGTCATTTAACATGGAACATGTCCTAAACGTCACATGAAAGTCAAATTTTAGTTTCAATTGCTCGTAGAGGAAAGTTAACACGGTATATTGGTTAGGATCGGTGAAAATAACGGAATAACTTGTCTCGTACTGGTTAGGATTACAAGAAGCGACCAAATAAATGCCTCTTAATAACCGTTATATATAATGTTTCTCTACGAGCAACTAAAATGCTTCAAAACGGTTAAGATTGAGGCAAGCCACGAAATGTTTTATAACGGTTGGGATTTTTAGAGTGAAGAAACATGTCTTTTAACGGTTAGGATTGAAAAGCAACTGAATGTTTTATAATGAATGGTTGGGATTGAAGACAGCACCGAAACAAATGTCTTATAACGGTTAGGATTGAATAGCAACTAAATATATGCGTTATAATGGTTGGGATTCAAAAGAGCAAAACAAGTGTCTTATAACGGTTAGGATTGAATAGCAACTAAATATGTGTTATAATGGTTGGGAATCAAAAGAGCACCAAAACAAATGTGTATAACGGTTAGGATTGAAGTGCAACTGTATAGATGTTTTATAATGAATGGTTGGGATTGAGGAGAGCACCGAACAAATGTCTTATAACGGTTAGGATTGAAGAGCAACTGAATGTTTTATAATGAATGGTTGGGATCCAAAAAAGTACCGCAACAAATGTCTTATAACGGTTAGGATTGAATAGCAACTAAATAGATTCGTTATAATGGTTGGGATTCAAAAGAGCACCAAAACAAGTCTTATAACGGTTAGGATTGAAGTGCAACTATATAGATGCTTTATAATGAATGGTTGGGATTGAACAGACCAACGATAATTCCTATAAATGGTTGGGTTAGGATAATCTGTCCATTGAAATAGATTTATCACGTTTACTTCAATAACTATAAGTAGTATAGTGGTGTGACGTCATGTGTGACGTACCTTTTTTTTTTGACACTCCGTAAACTGCATCATTCTTCACCGGAAGTTCCTCCTAGGACACTGGAAAAAAACAAATAAAACATAAATTATCAGAATTTATTCAGAAATTATATCAGAAATTCTATATGAAATGCGAAAGGCCTATAAAATTGGCGGCCACAAAGAATCCATCCAACTTCTGACCAACGTCCATTAGCGAGTTCCGAACGATCGGTTACGTTCGAAAAGAATAACAAAGTGGTCAGTTTGGAAAGACCCTCGAGGTCAAAGGTAAACAGATACAGGGTTTACAAAGAAAGAAAGAAAGAAAGGGCGCCGAGTAAGACGATCGGAGTGTCGCCATTAACAGGAGAGAGGGGTCGAAACTGCCCATGAAAATGACCAGTGGTCAGCGGGGCAATTTGTTCGTTCACGCTGCCATTAAGTGGGGGAGATAAAAAGAGATGCGCTTGTTAGGAGGAGGGAAAAGAGACAATGGGGCCGAAGTGACCACTGCGATGGTCAGCGAGGAGTGACCACAGGTGGCCGAAGGAAGGGGAATCCACACTACAAGGTCATGAAAATATTTGGCGAGGATCCCATCGCCATCTGTGGACGTAATTAACCGTAAGCTCATGATAACTATAGTTAATTGGAGCTTTTAACTTTCGTTAACTAAAGTTAACTGCAGTTTCTAGGGAAAACCGGAGTCTTCCATTTGATGATAAATCTCTATGTGTAACGGAATTATTGGTATCAAGGAATTAAAACTACGGTTAATAATATATATATATTTATATATAAAGATCCGTAAATATATAATCCGTATATATACAAAGATATATTACTGTTTTGTATTTCAGTGTTGTTTTCTTCTAGATGGTGTCAAACAATTTCCAAGATTTCAAATTGGAATTTCAGGATTTTTTCACACAAAAAATATATAATTTTAAGGATGCATTATTTTACATATATTACATATTTTATTATACATATATATAGTTCAAACTAAGGATAATTTTTAATTGAAGTTTTTCTTAAAATTAACAATAGTCAACTGCACTTTTAATCCAGTAATCCGTCAATTAACCGTACTTTTAATTCCTGATACTAATATATATATATAAACTAGCTAACCGTGACCGTCAGCGCCACCTGGAGATCAATTTGGGAGACTAAAACCAAACCACCTAAAAAAAGTGGGGGTCAAAGGTGGTCGAAATCTGCATATCTCCCGTTTCCATTAACGCCTCGCTCGTTGATCTCGTTAAGGGGGTTGAGGTCGAAGGTCGAGGAAACCGAATCCGTTTCCAGGCTGATATTTTAAGTGGTCCGTGAAGAAGAAGATGAAGAAGAAACGTTTAAGCTCGGTTTGGAGTCCAGAGACGAAAACGAAAGTCGGGGTTTTGGTTTTGTCCAAAATAATTAGTTTGGGCTAAGGAAGGCCGTGACGTCAAGAGGAGGAGGGGGGTGGGGGTGGAGGTCACTGTGGGGTCGCCACTCTGGTAACCGTGACCAAATTTCTGCTCCGATTCCTCTTTCGTCCTAATTTAACAAGAAGAATCTCTTGAGAAGATTTCCATTGGGAGGGCGTGGGTGAGAAGAATCCCGCAGCGCCATCTAGCGAGCGTTATTTTCTTTAACATTTTTTTAAATCGAATTTCGAAAAAAGAATTTCGAAGTTCGAACGCCGCGAAAAAGAACAGCGACGCTCAGTGAAATAGAACGAGATTTTAAAAACGACGTTCTGTTGTTCTTTTTAGTGCGTTTCTGGAAGTTCATTTTGGAACGCAATTTCTTTTATTTATTTTTTTGTTCTTGAAACTTTGTTGTGCTAATCTTTCGTTTTTTTAAAAAATTGTTGAATTCTTATTTTTTATAGCCTACTTTATTCGATCTTCATTCCATGCATGTAAACGTTTATATTCCAATTTTGAAATATACTGACTTTATTTTTCCAAATTACATTTTATTTTGAATGTATTTTGAAAACTTTTCCTTTTTAACATTCCATCATTCCATTTTCTAAACTCCTCCCTCGTTCCATTTTTATTTTTTTCTCGCTTCATCATGTTCTAATTTTCTAACTTTCCATTTTTTAACTTATCATTTTTATATTTTTCTTCCGTCTTCGCGTTCCAATTTTTAAAAACGTTTTCAAAAAAAAAGAAGATAAAAAAAAAACTTTTCCATCTCACGTTCTATTTTCATAATTTTGTTCTCTCGTTCCAATTTCTTGAAATTACTTTCTTCTTGTGGTGTTCCATCTCATCTCTCTTTCTCATTCGTTCTTTTTCACTACATTTGTAAAAACTTCAAATTTAACGCCAAGAAGAACAGTGATCATGGTTTTACCCACAACAAGATGGCGGCGGAGACGACCTTCGATTGGTCACCTCTTAAAAATTCCCATTAACCCAATACGCTTTTATTTTATTTTTAAACTATACATTTTTTTTCAATTTTTTGATTGTTGGGTGACGTTTAAGAGGAGAAGAGGCTTAAAACGAGAAGATAAAAGAAGACGGCTCGTTATCGCGATGCGCGTTTTAAAAACTGAGAAATGCGACTCCATTAAAAAAAAAAACATGAAGATTAAAAAAAGTTTGACTGAAAGTATCTAGTTACAGAAACGGACGCCAGGCGGAAACGGAGTTGCTTGCACGTGCACAACACAGTTTTTTTTATTATTATTTGAGTTTTTAATTCATAATTTTTTTTAATGCAGGGCGTCTTATTTTTCTTAATCATCTCGATACTGAAAATGGGAAATTTCTACCTTCCCCCCCTTTTTCCCATTAGCTAGGCAATGGAGCATCGCGAATGGACTCGTCCAATTAGCGAGGGCCACGGATGGCGCTGGCGTCGCACTCGACCCGCACTTCCGGTTTCGTTCTTATCGACCAATTAAAAACGATCCACCGCTCTCGACTCGCCCCCTGGTCATCTTCATCTCGATGAAATTTTAGTGGAAAAAAATTAATTAATTAATTAACAAATATGATGAATATAATTACTAATTTCCCTTCTTGTTTTGACACTGGTCCTTGGATAAACTAATTAATACAGGCATGTTCAATTGGAATGACTTTTTAAAACGAATCTTCACGTATTTTCAAGCATTTCAAGTAATCTTAGGAGTCGCTGAATAACCTCCAACAAACAAACAAACAAAGTGTCCTAGAATCAAGATGGCTGCCAGCCGCAGGTGAAAGCTTATTATTTTCGATAAACATCTTCGTGTGGTTTATAAATAAGGAGAGATGGAAAAAAATATTTTAAAAAAAAATTTTTAAAAAAAGTAAAAGAGCTTAAGGGGGTTAAGGGGGTGTCCAGTTAGAGGTCGAATTTGGGCTGCGGGACGCCCCCTAGGGTCAAAAAGAGAGATAAGGAGTAGATGTCGCTAGGCATAAATTTCATAAATTTCAGAGAGCATCTGGTGCGCGGTGAACTATGGGTAAATGGTAAGGGGCCCTGGGGGGTACAACAGCGCCCCCGTCTCACTTCCTGTTCGATTCTTATCTGACCACGCGTTCGCAGCGCCTCCCCCTGGCGGATGATACCGTTAGGCGATGGAAGGGACATCATATAGGGGCGAATGGAAAGAAACGGAAGTAGCAAATAATTTACGTAAATGTTCATAAACTACGAAAATTGAACGGAGTTAAGTATATATCAGGGATAAAAAATGGCAAAAATTTTAAAGTAAAATTGCAATAATGAAATTAGGAAACAATTGTAGAAAAAAAAATTTAAGAAAACGACAGAAGTAAAAGCAAATTGGAAACGAATCAGGAAATGTGGACAATTGAAACACAGTGTAGATAAGTTTAAACAATGATGTTTGAAGATGAATACATGAACAATTACAAATTTTTACAATTACAAGTTTTCAAAAATAATAACAAGCTAAGAAAGAATAATTTGGAAAAAAAAATACAAGTAAAATTAAACGTGACATCGAAAACGAAAAATTACGAAACATTTTCCCGAAATTGTAAATTCGATTCAAATTCACGTAATTTCAAATAAAATTGGGCAAAAAAAAAACCCAACAACAACAAATCACAAGAAAATTTTTTTTCAAAAATTAACAAAAGTAAAACGAAGTAAAATGTTTCAGATTTAAAACAACGGAAAGAACAGTCAGGCAATGTTCAAAAGATGTATGAAAATGAATGAAAGTAAAAATCGAGGATAAAAGTAAAAAAGATTTAAAGGAGGATTTTAAACAAATAAAAAACGAGGACAATTTAAAAAAAGATAAACGAGAAATGAATGAGGAAATTTATAAAATTTAAACGAAATTAAGAAAGGCCAATTAGCAAATCGGTATTTTTTTATTATTATTATTTCGATATTTTTTTTTTTTGTAAAATAAAAGGAACGTTACACGAATTACATTTTTAGAACAACTGGGTAAAATTTAGAAATAAAATTGAGATAAAATTCGTTGTGCTCGAAAACCAAGAAACCCCAACCCCGACTCCGACCCGAGCGCGGGTTTTTTAACCCTCGGGTTTTGAACCCATAAAACGCCGCTCGAAGGGAAGGGGGATTTAAATTCGCCATTTTTATTTTTACGAGTTCGAGGGGTGAATTCGATCGCCCTTTGACCCTCGAACACGATGCTAATTGATAAGAGCCACGTGTTGGATTTACCTTCGCCACAGGGGGCGCCACCGCAGACACGCGAATACTTCCGGCAGACAGGAAGCACCGGGGGGCGCCACTAAACCAACAATGGGTCAAATGGAATTGCAAATTCGTCACAAAATTATTGTTATTATTATTAATCTTTTTTTTTTTCATTCACGTTTTCTTTTGCTTCATTTTTTATACATTTTTTGTCAACCTTTTATCACTTGCTGTGGACAAAACGTAATTTCTGTTAATTTTCTTTATCAGTTAAATAAATGGTGAATTCGGTAAATGCTTTAATTTATTTCTTTTTTTCTAAAAATAAAAACCCAAAACAAATTACGTTCATCAATTTAGAACCATTTTGTAAACCTTCATAACATATAGTATACTTTAATTTTAATCTGGATATTATATATATATATTTGTGTGTGTGTGTAAAAACGAAATATTTTCACCCCCAATTCGTCCTCCGTCTTTTAATGGATTATTTGCAAGTCTCGCTTCTGTTTCTGCGGATGTTTCGTACATTTTTTTTTATATCCCCTTTTTAGTTTTTTTTTTTCGCATATTTTTATTTTATCTGTTTATTTTTTTTTTCTGATATTCTGCTGAAAGTTCGTCCTCGGGTCGTTTCAGTATGTTTTTGTTTTTTTCTTCTTCAAATGCATATTTTATTTTATTTTTCTTCTCGAGACCCTTTTTTTAAATGCCCGATTTATATGAATGAAGTGGCAGGAGCATTTCCGGTGTGGGAGGAAGTCGAGCGCCTCCCCGCGGCCAGACACGCGCCTCTTCGCGCATAATTTTAACACTTTTTTATGCCATTGTTTTTATTGTCTGCGTCGCCAGTTGTTTTTATGCGTGTCAAAAGTCTAAAATTTTTTTTTTTTCAGAAACGAAATCTAAGTCGGCGCAAAGCCAAAGTCAAAATTGTGAAAATTTCGGGTGAAAACGAGTTACGGTAACCGTAGAGACTGAATAGAACGGTAACCATGGCGACTGAATAGAACGGTAACCGTGGAGACTGAATAGAACGCCGAACGGTAACCATGGCGACTGAATAGAACGGTAACCATGGCGACTGAATAGAACGGTAACCGTGGAGACTGAATAGAACGGTAACCGTGGAGACTGAATAGAACGGTAACCGTGGAGACTGAATAGAACGCTAACGGTAATCATGGAGACTGAATAGAACGTTAAACGGTAACCGTGGATACTTGAATAGAACGCTAAACGGTAACCATGCAGATGGTGGAACGAATAATGGAAAATAATTGTAACCATGGTGATAATGGAACAGATGACGGAAAAGAACGGTAACCACGGTGATAGTGGAAGGTACGACGAAAACGAACTGTAACCATAGTGATAGCGGAACAAATAATGGAAAAGAACAGTGATCGAGGTGATGGTGGAACGTCTAAAATAAAACAACGGTTACTAATCCATTAAATCAGAAATGTGATAATAACACATGTAGTATTCAAGTTAAAAGGAATATTCAGCTGTTCTTGTTACTTATTTGGAATATGTGTTTTGTTTGTTATTAACAGAAAAGCTATAATGTTCAGACTGCTTTACACATCTTAAAAATAAGAGATTAAGCCTTCAACAACAACATTTTTTTACTCATACACACATGCTGTACTTTTCTATTCAAACAATTTCTATAAATCGTAATTTATGATTTTTTTTTTATCAGAAATTACAATTTAATAAAAAGAACAACAGAAAAATTACATTAACTTGAATTATATTTTATTATTGTATTTCATATTAATTGGATTAGTAGCCAATACGTTTCGCCATCACCACTATTACACACCGAGCAGCTTGTGGCGCCCTCGGCGTTCATAATGGACAATAAACCCCAGAGGGGTCAAAGCCAGGTGTCGTTTCGATTCTAATGGCACGCGACACCGGCTATTTACCACACAATAGGCGCTCACCATCCCCCCCCCCCCCACCACCACCACCTACCCGGACAAAGCGCCCTCTGTGGCCCACTAACATTAGCATAAACGAAATGCGGCGGTCAATTAAACAGATTGATTAATGGAAAGCAGTCCGAATAGGCGATTAATACACAGACGACTGATTAATTACATCCCAATTGTGTGCGCGTTACGTAATTATAGTCTGTTTATATTTATTATCGATAGTTTCAAATACGTAATCACCCTCAAATCGATTAATCACCGGAGTTAATTCGGTCTCACACTCTCACAAGACAACAAAAAAAGTCGAAACAATGGCTGACGAGAAGAAACACATGTGCAATGTTGAAAAATGAGTCGAGCGACTTTCGGAGCACCCTGTACATTTCTGCGCCAGCTCCCTGACCGGTGTCGCCATCTAGTGAGCGCGCGGCGAAACTACCGACCAGTTGCGAGAAAGCGCCGAGAGATGGCGCCACATTGTCAACACCCGTCAGGCGAGTTACAGGGTGCCCCGAATCCAAACATACCTACCCTGTTTACTGGAGGGTAGTGTTGGATTTTCTGGATCTGGGTCTTAAACATGCTTTTTGAACAGGATGTTAAAATGGTACATAAGCCTAAAGTGGGCGTTTTCAACTTCACTACATAGGCTATCACCTAAAACTTCTTAGAAAATTGATGAGCACTAAACATTAACATTAATTTTCTTACATTGGCATAAACCACTGTCAATTAGTATATAAGATTATACGAAAATGTAATACAAAATTACCACTGTATTCATAAAAAAACACCACTGTCAATTATGTTAACTAGACCTTCATTAGTTATCAACATACGAACGATGCCCGTTTTAGGTCAATTACAAAAAAGTAAGACATGGATTACACAATATTGGTAGAAATTTTTTGTATTAGTTTGGTTGAAGATTTTTAAAAGCAGTCCTTAACATTGGAGAAAAAAAATCTGTGAATTAACCGAATGGTTAGTACTCGTTTCAGCCACAT
>JAQIXS010003552.1:0-17746 GCA_034700785.1 Rossiulus vilnensis | reverse complement strand
TTTTTTTCACGCTCTTGGCAGGGGCCCCCGCAAGAAGTATATCCCCGGGGCCCCAGAAGTCCTCTCGGCGGCCCTGCTTATAACCGATGCATGTAAATTAAGGCAAAATGTGAAGCAGCATGTGCAAGTAATTATTTTGCATAACATGCATCCTTTTGGCTCAGTTTTAATCATTTAATTTTCTCTATAGGAATATTAAGTGAAAAATTATCAACAAAAATCGTGTTCATTCAGCACGTTTCGCTTGACTCAGCAAGCTTCATCAGGTACTGATTCTTGCATTAATCTTTAACTGTTCATCTGCAGCGTTTGTTCATTGTTTAATGAACAATTAAACATTCCTGTAAGTATAAGCCCTGATTAAACTTGCTGAGTGAAGTGGAACAATGTGTTGAACAAATCAATTATTCGTTACGAGTTTTCTACTTTTTATTCGAATTATTTACTATCAATGCTAAATGAAGGGTACCAAACCATAACATTCGTAAGTGCCTGATCCTCAAAATAGGTTATTTTTCCAGTTTGAAACATTGAGGGAATCATTCCCCACCCTTGCTATAGTGAGGAAGCAATTGAACAACCCCTATAAGCCCTATGAAGTGCAGCCATACACTGTTTTGTGTTGGAAAAAGTTTTGGAAAAAAGTACTCGTTTCTGTTTTTTGAAATTACAGGTCAATGGTGTCATCGTTTGAATTTGGACTTGTTGGGGTCCTTGGGAAAAATCAAAATACTTGGCATTCTCTTTGCGAATGATAAGTACATGTATAACTTATATACACTGTACAACATTTATTATCTCAGTGTAACTGAGGCAAAAATGTGCTTAGTAATCGTTTTACATGATTATACCATGTTGACATTGAGAAAAGAAAAATAAAGTTACGGTAGGTCTAATTTAAATTCTTAAAGGCACATACACTACCAGAGTTACATGACAACCTACAGATTATTGCATTGTTTTATTTATACCTTCAATTCCCCAGCAATAAAACCAACGTCCAATACATAACATTTTACAACATGTTAAAGGTTACTTCAAGAGACACTAGCGAATACTTCGTATTTTTTAGCGCACTGAATGGAATTTTTTTTTTGGTAGGCTGGTAGATTATGCATACCATACACAAACTTTCAATGATGGGATGAACGACCTTAAAGAAGGAGGACATGATGGGTAGACAATATTTCATTGTAATAAAATGAGTATCAGCAGAATTATAATTTGGCAACAACGAAAACTGCTATATGTCAATCAATCAATGCACCCCCCCACACCTTCACAACTAAACGGATATCATTTATAACAAATGATCGTCAGGTAAGCGTGCTTCTCAGCTGGTTCTCTCACGACTAAAAATTTAAGTTTTTGGCTAAATGAAGGTCAAACAGCAACGTGATTCCGTTTCAGGGATGTAACTAATTATCGATGCAGTGCTGCGAATTGCTCTTGCACTAAAAGTTGTGCATGGAGTTGTGCATGGTTTGAATACCAAGAGTGCAGACTAATTAAAAGTGGAACCCAAGCCAAATGCATGAAACATAACCTGTTCGGAACGGCAATAATAAATGAATAATGGTGATGTTTACTATCAAACACGTAACATAAGTCACGTTTCATGAGGCCTGTAATTCAATTTATTGCTCGTTGCTTACTCTTACGTGCAGTGCATTTCTTAAGTTCAATAAGTATCATGAACGGTTCCTTACCCCTTTTCACGGCATGGCAATCTTGGTGAAACAATATTTTCAAACACCAGCGAAATTTCCGATCATGACTGTCGTTATCGTTTTCCAATTACCACACACAGTGTAAGGAAAATGGGTTGTAACAAATGATAATAACTTATTTGTTTTTCTGATTAAGTAAATGATTTCTAATTAGCCGCTGGTGCTTTATCAGTGGTAGACGAACGAAAATAAATTATGATTGTAGGGACAGCTTGAACAGGAACAACGGTGCTTTATCTACCGTTAATAACTGACATCATAGTGGAACTTGTTTTATTACAGTGCTAATGAATTTATTGCAGCGGTAGTATTTCATTTCGAAAATAAATAAACCATTGAAAAACAGTTAAGGCGGCATTTTCAAGGTTGAAAGGTGAATGTGATCGTAATTAATAACATTTCAATGGGGTCTCCTATCCCCGTCTACGATGGGACTGACACTTTCATTTATTAACTTTATCGTGAGGCATCATTCATGTTTTAAAAATAAATATTGTGGCATGGAAGGATATTAATCAAACGCTGTGATTAGCGTTTTTACCAACTGTACAAATAAGCTTATTATCAAGTGT
Organism: Rossiulus vilnensis; assembly: GCA_034700785.1. Classification (NCBI taxonomy): domain Eukaryota; kingdom Metazoa; phylum Arthropoda; class Diplopoda; order Julida; family Julidae; genus Rossiulus; species Rossiulus vilnensis. The sequence goes on along the minus strand of JAQIXS010003552.1, from coordinate 15,444 downwards.
TTCAAAACCTGATGCTGTATTGGCCTACCAACAAAAGACGGCAACACAAAGACTGCGAAAAATTCTTCACATATTTTTATGAAAAAATGAGTGGCAAAATTACCATTTTGAAAGACATTGAGGCAAAATGGTCCACCAAGCGGATTATTGGATAAATTTCTGTCTGAAAGAGAAATCAAATTTTGCAGACGTTTTATTTGTCAAAACTAAACAGTCTTTAAGAATTCAGAAATTCCTCAACCGTCGCAAAAAATATTCTTCAATTCAATTTTTTTAACACAATTGATAATTGAATAGATATTAACTCAGCACACCAAACGCCTAACATTAATAAACATTTGTTACATAGTGCTTTGTTGTAACAAATGTTGACCACTACTTTTGTATCAAACCAAACCAAATTTAGATTTAGTTACAAAACTTTCAACTGTTATTGGTTATGGGTATTCACAGAATATGACGTCAGCCATTTGTAGCGGTAGCTAACACTCATTAAAAAATACTAGCCATTAGAAACAAAGTTTTGAATTATTGATCCTAGATGGCCATTTGCCTACAAAACTTTGCATTGTACGAAAACTACAATTATTTTTGTTGCAACTAACTTTAGTTTAAATATCTTTTGTTGGGTTGTGCCTGTGTCTGATAAAATCTTTCTATAAAATGACCGGGTTTTTCTCACTGACAGGGAAATAAATTTGAATGACCCTTGCCTGGACAAATCTGAACTCAAAATGTAAACAGTTTAATGTTGCAATGGGGATTTCCATCAAGCAGAGTAACTTCCCGTTTCGTTAGACATTATGGATTTCATTACTGATTTTTATACATGTAGGTCTACGTAGCGCGATGCACATGTATTTTGATTAACACACATATCACAACACAAGGCAATGATTGATGTTCTGGCGAGTTATGGGTATTTCCGACCACCCACGCATGCTTGATTCAGCGTTTTTTTTTGTCGTCATGTGCAAAGCTAGACCGAAGCTAAAAGCAGAACGTTAATGAACGAAAATGAAGTATTAGTCACGCACTTTATAGCCTATCCGTTCATGCCGTATAATGGGCAAATCCAAATATTTGCATTTGAATGCATTTACGGGTTGAAAATCTGGTATCCCGACTACTGCCACATAACCATGTTCGAAAAGTAATGCCCCATCTCTAGCATGATGTGCCCTCATATTGCTATACCAAATGACGTCAAATCTCAATCCCAAATAACTTCACATTTCCACATAGCAGGACGTCCACATGATATAAAATATTTCCATTAATATATCATCTGACCATTGATTCTTAAATGAGCAGATCAATACCTCAGGTTAAAAAAACTGTAGAAAATAACATCATTTGGAAAAGTTATTATTTAAAAGTGTGCCCACAATGCAAACAAATTTTTCAAGCAATCTTATAATTGCTTTTTTTTTCATTATTATTATTTTGCATTTATTTATATACTCATTTTTTTCTCGTGTTAAATTGGTAGTCCAATAGTCTGAGCCATATTTTACAATTTGAAAATCTACCGTCAATATTTATATAATGAATTAAATTCGAAAAATATTCTTATATGCGGCCTCCGAAAACAGGTTATTCCTCTCAATAAAACCCCCAAAGAAGGTAGCATTGCGGGTTTTTTCAAATTCACATAATTTAATATTTAAATAATTTCACGGGACATTTTCAAATTATAAAATCCAGTATAGCTCAGATCCTATGGACGACCTTCAATGAAAACTAAATAAATTCAGCAATTGTAATAAGCATTTGCTCTGCCTTAAAATTTAAAAAAAAATACCGATAAATTACGCCTTAAAAACCGTTATATTCTCCGTTCTCGCACCAGGTTTGTCGCTGAACAACAGGATTCCCTTTTACTCTTAAACTATTACACTCTTAACACCTAGAAATAGAACGTCCACATTTTGCTGACCCATAATCCCCACTACTTTAAGCCTCTGGCGTCCTTTGTGGACGGCCCACCCTTTTTTAAATTTAGACTTTTATAAATAAAAATAAAAAGCAGCATTAGCTGGTTTCTCTCTTGATCAAGCGCTTAAAAACATCCTTGCCAGTTGTCTACCAGTCTACCAAAAGCTATTTTATGTACCGTATAATGAGCAGCTAATGCGCACAAATAGCCATCAAATTTCGTTGATGAGGGGTCTGGTAAATGTCAGACGAGTTCCGAAAGCAAGCGCTTCGGATATGATTATACCGTAACAGTGCATGTATTAAAAATACTTTGTCAAGAGAGATCTTTCTAATAACACCTTCTTTGCGCCTCATGTTTACAAACTACGCCACCATTGATTAATTAGCATTTCTCAATATTTCAAACAAAAACATGCAGTGAACAGACCTCGAGGGCACGCATGCAGGCTGTTTTAGAAAGCGTTGTTTTTCGCCAAATTTTAAATTTGAAATCTCCCATGAAAAAACCATCGATAATTGATGTGGCTAATGAATTCAAGGTCAATGGAAATTAAAATAAGTATAGCTTTAACTGCTAACTAAACCGATAAACTTACTACAAAAACAATATTTGAGTTAATTGAGTACAACTCATCAAGACAAGTTGTTTTTAAGTGGGGTCGACAATCAATGCATTTTATGAATTTATCTATTGATTATGAACAGTTTTATTATAGTTGGGTAGCCGATAAGTTAGTAGCCACTACAAAACTGCAGTCATACTGCATTGACTGGTTAATCGTCCTTCATCTATTGCCTGGCCTGAAATTACGACAAAATCCTTGCCCTAATGACTCAAAAATGATTCACCTTTTAATTTAGATAGTCTAAGGCAATTTCAGTCATTTATAAGGATAAATAGGAGATAATTTTGCGAATTCAGAGAAAGTGAGCTGCCATTCTTAGAAGAAACAAAAAGCTGCACGAAGAACCAATCATCTAATGTTAGCCTCAAGACGTTTTCAAGTTTTAATTTGATTAGCGTAGTTGGCATGATTGTTTAAAAAAGAATGTGAGAAAACTACTGCATGATTGAATCTTCCAAGCGAATTTTAAAATAAATTTGGACATGGAGAAACATGAAAAAAAATTCGAGCAATTTTTTTAAATAATATTATAATGTTATTAGTCTTTATAATACTGCTGTTTTAAATTAATAGATAAAGTGTTTTCTAATTTTAATTTTTCTGGGTTATGAAACATTTGAAAAGATTCTGCCTCCGAAAGCATCACATTTGCATAATTTGAGTTTAATAACGATTGTTACCAAATTACTTATATACCGTGTACGTAATATATGAAGATATAAAGCAGAAAATGCGAATTTATTTGGAAGTAAATGTCATTTTGCAAACCCGATTTGTAGAAGGCGTTTAACACTTTTCACGAATCACAAAAATCTAGCTTGAAACAGCTACATGTATATGTAGGTTTAGCATACTGTACATACTAGTTCTAATGAATGGAAAGTATACAAAATGTTTTTTTATTTATCTTTCTAAGTTAGTTTACAAACACTGATAAAATGTCCAATATATGTAGGCTATTAAAACAAACCAGAAAATACCGTTATGCAGCCTCCAATTTCTATCTTAAGATGCTTACTTCAGAGGAAAACTAATTTTTAAAGGTTTCATTGAGGGGAAAACCCATTTTCGGGGGTCGCATTACGGCCCTTAAGTATATATATTTCATTTTTTTTAAATAAACGAGACTTTTTCAAACTAAATAATAACTCAAACCCTAGTGGACGACCAACTCTACACTGGGAAAAATAATATGGAGGTATGGTGTGCATAAATCCGGATTTGATTTGTTTTAAAATAAAACATTCAAGGCATATACCTCATTCCTCTTAAGAGGCCCTTTCCACTTTCGATTGTTTCAATTACTCCTAACGCAGTGATTCAGATACCAATTATGTGAATCAGTCACGGGTGACCATGCAGATCAGTTATTTAACCATTAGGGTGAGGTATTGAGAGTGGGGTTGCACCATGACTCAAAAGATGGAACCAGTAATTTGTCAGGGTGGGAAACCGAACGGGTGACGCGGGGCTTGCAGCGTGAGTGAACTAGAAATTCCTGTAAATGTACGTTCACACTTATTTTAAAGGCACTTGCAGCCATCAATCAAACGGACATTCCCTTTTGACGTCACGACAGAAGCAGTGATTCACAGTCTTCACGTGACCTCAAGGAGCAGGGGGAAAAGGATTTGGGGAATCAAAGAACACGAAAATGTTTATCTGAAGAAAAAAACAAGGAAGTTCGACATCCCATCAATGTATCTTCCTGAATTCAAGCTCTGGGATACCCACGGTTTTTCCGACACGATTTAATAATGACACTAGTTTCGGATTACCCAACGCGGCCCTGAATCGACGAGCTATTTATAGTCACGTTTTTTATAGTATTGTTATGCACCCTCAATCCTAAAGTGTGCGTGCTCTAAATGATAGCCTACTATTTCGGCTTATCAAATTAGTATCTGCGTCATGCCGCTGCATGTCCAGGATACATGGTGTCGATGTCTGACTACTGACGTTCAGGAGTAGATCTGAAAAACGTTTCTTAACAGCCAAAAATATCTCCAAACCATTTGGATGCTGTAATAAAACTGATGCAATGATGCAAAAAGGATGCGGAACTGTCTGCTATAAGTTTTATTGTTAATTTTTAATGACGCCTAAAGCTGGTTATGATCCCAATGACGTGCATATGTTTATATACAGGTATTATCAGGCAAGTCTTATCTCACTAGAGCATATAATATTCCATATTTTAATATTTAAAACAAGGTAAAATAAAATGTAAATGTTATTCCCATTCAAATAAATGTATTTAAAACTGACAACGAAAGCTTTAGCTTATTGAAATACACTATTACAGTATTTGACTTTCTGGCTACCTAATCAATTAAGAAAAACATTTTTCTATGAAATCAGCTGCAGAATCGGTCTGAAAATGTACGTACAGTATTTTCTTAAGTATTTTTCCTTAATACAGCGACTACGAGGCAAACCCTTTTACAAAGTTATTTATAAAAATATAGGAAGAAATGGTTACCTGTTTACAGTAAAAGCCGAATCAAGTTAAACTTTTGCATAATTTGAAAATTTATGGGAGAAAGGTTTGCGTTCATTGCAAAACATCCATTTTACAAAAGGAGTTTGAATGGCAAGGTGATAGGTGAATAAACTTCTCTTCAAAAGTTGAACTTCTGTGAACTAGAGGCGATATGTCTACGCTAGAGGACGTTACGGCTTCGTTTTCAATAAGCAAAGAAAACTTGCGCAATCCAAAACGCAGGTACAACTTAATCAACTTAATTATAGTGCAACCCGGTTTGATCGTTTACTACTCAGAATCGTAAACTGTATGCACTTAAACGTTGTGAAATGTTACACAGTATGCTTAGTTTAAGCGTCAGGATACGGAAAGGTAACTACCATATTTATGTTGTCATAGCTCCTCATAGCTCGATACAAAAAACTTTTCATCACAGCTATTTCCCAACTAATCAAAAATAAAAATACAACTGTATAATATACCAAGTGCAAACATTAGCGCACTTTAACTAAATCTATAAACCCTTCGTTGAAATGCAACACAAAATCCCAAGGCGTGTATAAAATAAAATAAAAATGGCTCATATTGCTGGTTGATAGGTCTATGAGATGATCAAACAACTTGAATACAAGAGTTCATTACGACATTTTCCGGATCAGAGATGATGTCCTCAACTGCAAATTAAATTTAGGTTCAAGTACGCCACGCTTTGTGAAATTGACAGCGAGTGCAACAGGTAATTAGGCCTATTAATTGTAGTTTTTCTCGCTGATTAACTTCAAATTTTATCATCAATTAAATTTATGGAGATGTTCCAAGCCACGGCCTATTATGCAGTTAACAGCGATAAACATCGACAATTACCACGCATTACAGTGTATCAGCATGCTACATATACAATGTAGTATTGAGGATAAAAGCTTAATAACGGTAATGATAGCATGGAATTTGACCACCGTAAGTTTAATTAGAGGTGTTAAAATTCTGATTGGCATGATTGCTTGATTTGTGGACATCATGCTGGGATATTATACAAACTATGTTCAATTAAAAACGGATGAACAACATCCAGCATGGTTTGCAAACTTGAAATATGAGATTTTTGCTAGATGTGTCAGCTTTGCCATTTCAACCACGCATTCGAAGCAGCCGCTAGCCGGAAAAGATTAGACATTTCGATATGAATCAAACCAGTTTGTATATTTAAACTGCAGCAAAAAAATCGAGCCTTACCACCAATCAAGCAGTGTGTCAGCAACATTGATGACGTCAAAACAAGCGCCCCACACACGCGGTTTTAAAACGTCACTTTAACGGCACCACACTTGCACTCTATTAACCGGAAACCAACTACTGTATTAATAGTTATTACTCTGGAGGATGTGTATGTAAATGCATTCCTATAAACCGGTACTGCTCTAAAAAGCTGAATGACTTGCAATGAATGCAGGAATCATAACCGGTTGGATTTCATAAATGGCAAATGCCAAGAAAGAATTTGAAAATATGACAAAGTTGAGCAACAAACATGACTTGGTTTGTAAAACTCCACCAGTGCAGACATTTAAGAACATGTCAGAAACTCTTATAATTCTTTTCAAGAAGTAATTCTAAAGCGATGCAAATCCGTCTTAAAAGGCTGCACAGTTTTAAAAAAATTGTTTTAGGGCAATCCCGAGTAGTCTACTTTAGTGTAAGCATCAACAGAGTTCCCCAGGAAATACAATTTCCAACTTTCCTGACTATTCCCTGAATTTCAGTTTTTCGAAGAAATTTCCATGACCACTGAAAATGCAAAAATATGAGCAATGTGCATGCAAATGCATAAAAATTCTATAAGTTTAAAAAAGAGAATTCTCTGTTTCAATAGATGCAGGATCTGCTGAATTTGGTGCTGTAAATTCCCTGATTTACGTGACCATAACTTTCCCATGCCGCTAAAATTCTAATAAGCCATTAAAAATCGGAATTTTAAACAGTTTTTAAAAACAAAGGTAGTTACCTTTGATTCCAAAAGGTAACATTACATGCTCTGCTAATGACGGCATCAAAGGAGAATGCACTTTGAATCAAAGGCAAATAATCTCTTGTACGTAATGTCAATACCATGACTGTCCATCATGTCAATGGCCAGAATTTAATTTCATGACTTTTCCCTGGCTATTCTATTATTTCTAATTTCCCTGACATCTCCAGGTTTTCCATGTTCTCCAGGCCTGGGGGAACACTGACTTCGGAAAATATTAGAAACTGACAATACTTTGCAAGAAGGAATTCTGATGCATAATCTGCACCTGAGAGGGAAGCAGCGAAACAAACATGCCTTTGGCATGCGGACATAGGCTTTTACGTCAAGCTGACATTTTTTACTTTCACTTCGCTAGTCAGGGAAAATCCTACCAAATTTTCCTCAATCGTACCAAACACTCCTGAGCAAACCCGGTAACCTCCTTAAGTTACTTCCTTCGTTTTCACGGCCTGTGGCAAATCCTTGACGGGTCACCCAAGTCTGAATAGGATACATCAACCGGAATTGTTCAACAGCGTCATACAGCTAATAGTTTTAAAAAAATTCAAAAAGCCACTTGCTGGGCCGCGTCATCGGCGCTCGCTATGCCCACGTGCTCCAGAGCAACCAACGACATTCCCCTTTCTAGGGGGTGTACCAACCGGGATTTCCTCCGAAATGCGTGGCTTATAAAAGCCAGCACGTGCCCCCATGGACTCATTATCAAATGAGATTTGCTTTGAGTAGACAGCGAAGCTAAGCTCCACTATCAAGGAAATTCAGCGTCCAACTTCAAACCAAAGTCCATCATGTCTTACACCAAGTGCACCATTCTGCTTGCGTTGGTCAGCATCGTCCAGTGCAGGCCCAGCACTGTGGTCCTGGACCAGAATCCAAGTGGCACCAACGAGCGCAGTAAGCGAGAGGTGGACGCAGACGTCCAAATGCAAGCTTACGAATACTACATCAAGCTACATCAGGAGTACCAGTGTGCCCTGCCTCAGCTGAGGGTCATCCCAGTGCAGAAGATCCACCCGACCAACGCCGTGACCTACACCACCGGAAGCGTCCTGCTGCACAGGTGCGCAGAGGACACCGGCTGCTGCCCCCCGAAAAAGGTCTGCATGGCCAATGAAACGGAAACTATCACCATACCCATACTGGTCCACAAACTTGGACACGATGAAGAGCCGCCCCAGAAGTTGCAATTTGTCAACCACACTAAATGCGAATGTGTTGACGAAAAGACGTTGGCCACGGCGTAGCATGGCTAACGAACACTTGATGATGTCCAGTGAGCCAAGAGCTTCCACCCAAAGAAGGAGATCCAGTTTGGATTTTTGATGGAAAACCTACATGCTGAAAACCAGTGACCACAAAGGCTGGAGCTCAATGATGCCACGTCCAGTCTGGTTTATTCAAAAATCTGCAATGTGCTTTAAACACCATGAGCTTCGATTGTAGAAAGCAAAAAATCCAGTATAGTTTTCGCTCAAAAACCTGAGTGCTATCATGAGTTGCAATCGCTCAAGGAGCCTAAAGCTCACGACTAAAGCTCAATACCGTCTGAGTTGATCAAAATACCTTGGAATTCAACCGTCCAATGAGCTTGAGTTTACGTGTCATGTAATAAGGAGACCCTTTCTGGATTTGCTCAAAACCTCTCAAGTATCCGAATTTGGGATGTCCAAAAACAGTGCGCTCGTCAGTTCATCAGTGGGCCATAAACTGCTTCGCCTCATGCAATAAGCAATGCGTGTGACTAGTCAAGTGGAACGAGATTCTACAAACTATAAATATTTATTTTGCATACATATATTTAAAAGACTTTGAAAGGATGTTCATCGCTGATCTTCAGGAGTTGGAGTTAATTCCAAAATGATTATCTGGCTAATTTTGTGATAAGACTTGGATTACCAACAGGTGCCGCCTGGTTGCTCGGTAAATATTTTCGAGCAATGCGTGTCAAGAATTTTACAGCTTTTAGAGATTCGTGGTAAATTTATAGTTTTGCCACAGTTTTCTGTTGCCATAATATTTATTTCAAGAGATAACGGGACCATTACTTGTTCTCATTACTATTAAAATTACGATTAGTCTTGTGGCATATCATTGAATCAAACTGGTAACACTTGGAAATTATCTAATTGGAAATATAATGTGTAAGAATATTTTAAAAAAAGAGCCATATTTTTTAATATGAAGACTATAAAATGTACGTTTTTCATGTACTCTTATATTTTTAGAATTACCAGTTTTTCAACACCCATCAAATCATGCTGGTCATGTTTTTATCAACAGAACAAAGTTTCATTGCATATTTTGGAGTCTGAGATGTATATTTAATGTTATTTGCTTTTGTAAAGAAACTAAACTCGTGGAATGGGAAGAAATGCACACTTTGTACGCGTTCTTTGCCCAGGGATGTGAAGATGTTATCTTACCTAAATTATTGTTTAATTTATTTTTGATGGAAGAAGAGAGATTTGTATTTACTAATGTGGATGTAATTTTCACTTGTCAAAAGTCGTCGCTGATTTATACTTTTGTTAATAAATCTATTTTCTAAATCATGGTCCAACGATTATTTTGACAGTTCTAACAAGCGTTTCTGCGGCTGCTTCAATGACTGTGTCGACTAAATTAGTCTTATATTTAATCCTACACTCCAATGTATGATAATTGATTTACATTGTAATATATAATAATTAGGAATTGCAACATGCTGATGAGAGATATTAGATTTTGTTGTTATTTTGATAACCAATTAGTTATTGGTTAAACTACGCTACACTGTACAGCGCTATAGCGCTCTGGTAAATTTTACGAAGTAATTCTACAGGCAACTCATTATGTGTTTTATTAATGGAAATGCTCTTTATCTCGATTTAATTTGCTTTCAGTGATGCATTTCGGTGAAATCCATACACTGAGTATGGACTGGTTTCAAGCCCGAATTTATTTTTAAGATAATCACAACGACATTAAATAGCATCCTAACAATTGTAAAAATTCCACAAATGTTATTGAGGTCACACTTAAAATGCTTAATTGACCTTAGGATAGCCTTATCATAAACTGTAGCAGTACCGAACGCATGCTCCTCTTCTAGAAGTTGTTCGGCAGACGCTACATACATGTGCTCAACTGCGCCATGCTTAAAAATAATTCCCGCATTTTTGTTTGAAAAACTTGTTATAATTGCTAAATTTATTTTTTCTCGCCTAGAATTAATCGTCCAATAGGGTCTGTGTTAGTTTTTATTATTTGAAAATGCCCTGTTTATTTATAAAAAAATTAAGTTCGAAGGAAACACCCTAATTGGGCGACCAAGTCTACGCGGTAGAAATCTATTTAGCAGTTATAACTAGCTTTTTAAGCAAAAACATACATGTACTCTACATGCATGGTGAGCATCCTTTTGTCTCAGCCATAAATCAAGCAATAAAACAATTAATGCTATACAGTCTGCATAATCTAAACGTTTTACACTTTTCACAGGTTCAGCTACCGTACAACTGTGAAAGTCTAATTACAATACTAAGCGAGTGCATATATGACAGTGTTTATTCTGTTTATTGGAATTGTCATATAAATAGACAGTGTTTGATAGTGTTGTTGATAAGGGTCAGTTGGTACCATAAAGCATGCAGTAAACATGTTTTATCATTTTATCATTCGCGTCTGAATTGCATTTCAACACAATCTTCATAAACTTACCCGTATTCGATTCCGAAGGTCAAGATCGCAGCCCTCTCTACAATTAGTTTCAAATATTATTGGCCGAATTATCGATGCAATTAGCTTGATAGTAAGCTCGTTACTTTCTTTATTAAAATATTGCAGCTAAAATATCTAACTGCATTATTCTAAAAAGCATGCTATATGTTTTAGAAGCTAATTCCAGTTACATGTACAGGTCTTTTACTTGATCACATGAAAGCGTGTCAATAAAAAAATGATTTTGACATTTTGGGAAAATGTCATTTGGCAAAAAAGTGTTATTCTTACATATCATTTACAGGTTGAATTTCAACAAGAGGTTACTGGAAAAAATGATTCAGATGAATTCAGAGGTGAATTCATTTCCACTGATCAACTACTGTAACTGACAGTCGACAAGGCAGAATAGGATTGGTGGAAATGTTGTAAACAAATTTAAATTCCTTTAAAGTGCCATGACAAAAAGCTAGCTTTTTTCAGGAAACCTTTTTTCAAAGTTAACTTGAAAGGTTATTTGGTACCAAACAGATGTCATCTCGTTCCATTCACTAAGCTGCACTTGTTTTGAATAAACCCATTAAGTTACTAGATTTATTTTCAGTTAGAGGCTATCCTGAGGTTATCACTCTAAGGATGACGTACTAAAACTTGAATCTCGACGAAGTTTATTCGTTTCATCTTGTGGCTGGTATATGTAGTACTTGTAACCCTGAGAATCCTTCTTTACAAGTAAAGATGACGCACTAAGTAAGATTATTTTTAGGCCACACGCACTTTAGTGCCATCTGTTAGCAGGAAAAACTATACATGTTTGAGTTGACTTCGCGGAATAAACCAATATGTCATCAAAAGTAAAACTGAACATTAATTCAAACGCACGCTGGCAGGGCCCAATTTTAATATGAAAATTATTTTATTCTGTTAAGGCACTTTATTGGTGAATCGCGATTTGACGCTTTTACGATTCAGGTTCACTCTCTAATTCCCTAAAACAAAATTTGTAAATTTGCAATAGAAGAAAAAAAAACCCGTCTTAATATATACAATAATCTCAGTTATTAATGTGGGCCTATAAAACGTATATTTCGTTTCTTTAAAATATCCCCTAGGGCTAATAAAATGTAACCAAAACACATGCTTATAATCCACACAATTGCATTGTCGAATCCTTCTGTTTCCGGTGGTGACAAGTTATTTTTCTTGTCGGTGACAATAATGTAAATAATGAACACAATTACAGTATTTTAAAGTTTAACTTCGCAAACGCAAGCAAATCATATAAATGAATACGTGATGAAGATATAGCAAACTTGTATGGTAATAAAACATGTGCAGGTTTTGATAAAACAAGCATTTAATGGGATAACAAATTAATGTAAAAACGTTATTATAGTGAGGTTATGTTATAGGAATGTTAACTGAAAAGAAATGTTTTATTTTTATAGCTGTAAGAGAATTTACTTTGCTGTTCCATATTTTTATGCTCAACCAACCTCTACTTATGCATATATGCATCATTTTTAAAATAAACAACTGATTGTACATGAATCCAAGCGCATGATCATATATGTTGTCACTCATGTACATAAACTTTCAAGTCATAAATGTTACTCTTTTAACCTTTTTTAAGTTGCCAACACTAGTCCTAATACATGTACTAAGTTATTAACAGAATTAACATGCCGAAAAAATAACACCTGTCACGCCCTAATCGTCCAATCCATTGCATGGGGTTTTTGAGATAAACCAGCCAAATATCCATAACAGAGGACGTTCAATTGAACATGCATGACCTGTCAAAGATTGCAAATCTGTCAGACCTTCAAGGTGTGCCTACACGGAAGTACATGTAGTAGACTAGTAGTGATTTCAAATGAAGGAGGACTCCGGTTTACAACTGGTGCCTGAATAATTTAAGAAAGACTGAAAATGATAGGATTGGTAGCTACGATTACGGCAGCCAGCTCCGCAAGTATTCAGCCAACTTTATCTCAAAATGATGAATTGCATGAATTTATTTAGCATTATTTTGTTGAAATGCGTACGAAAATGGGCAAAGTAGACGTGGGTATTACATTCAAAAGCACACCCAGTTTTGAAGTTGGGTGGTTCTCGGCGAGTTGCCTTAGCGCGATTCCCCAACACAGTGTTAGGCAATAGGATGACAAACTTTTAGAGTCTTAAGTAATTGAAATTTAATTGTCGAATGTCATCATCAATTATGGCATCAAAGATCCTTTTCTAAAAGACCCTTACATACATAAATACCCGAGTGGTAAAAATAAAGCTGGCCATATAGGCTACTGCATATTTGGTTATGTAAGTTATAACTGACCATGTATGAGCTACATAAGGCCATAAACAAATCCATATATAGAAAATTTGAAGAAAGAATATAATATATAAAATAATATACCAAAAATTATATTAGTAATATATTATTATATCATTGATTCTCACTTCCCTTAAGCAATTGTAATACATGTCAATTTAAATCCAATTATAAATTTAATATAAATTACTGATTTATATTTTCAAGGTGACAGGTGTGAACATAAGACATATGGTCATACCTCTCATGTGACAATGTACGGATACAGTATGTATGGACGGACATACGTATATGTCTTGCTATGGACTTATACAAAGTGACTGAGCATATATGTATATGGGTATAGTCATTTTGGTCTATTTGTGGCAATAAGAACTTAGTGGAATTCTTTCAAATAGGGCTTTATTTAAACATAAAAATTTTAAAAAATTGTCCAAGCAGATTTATTAAATAATTGAGCCCTTGATTTTAATTCAAACTTAAAACTTAATTCAATAGAACACCGACTAATTTTCGATGATGCCCTTCCAGGATAATGGAAAACATTTTTGGAAAATTTGCCTAGTTAACCCAGTTTCCTCTGAATTTACGTTTTCCCCTGATTTTTCAATCTGACTTTCCCCTGAGCGTGTATTTCCCCTGATTATACACTCTCACTTGTCAGTAAATTCCTTCATTGTCATAGGCATAACCCTTACAGCTTCCGTTGCAAAAGGGTTCCTTCCGCGCAGAAGTTACCCAACTATATGAAACACGCGTTTGGCCTCTCCTTAAGCATCCTAAAACTGCTGAGCGTTTATTCCACGTCATGCTAATTATCGGTTTAACTAACTTGTTTCAACGCCTCCGCGTGCCACAAACGAGAGCTCCAATGAAAGTGTCGAAGTCAGAAGGTGTGTACACTGAACAGGAATTTCCTGCGAAGTCAGGCGTATAAAAGGCTCTTGCAAATGACAAGCAGAACTTATCAAGCACAATTTGCCATTGCTGAAACACGAGAACCGATCGGTTCAAAAGCAAGATCACCATGTCATACACCAGCTATATCGTTCTTCTGGCTGCTCTGCTCGCTTTGGTCAGCATAGTCCAGAGCAGACCTGGACCATCCAGCTTTGAACGGAGCTCAAAATCGGAGTCTAAAGTCCGTAGCAAGCGGGAGGACGATGACCTCCAGGAAAAGGCCGCTGAATACTACAAAAAACTACACTCAGAGTACTTGTGCCACACGCCCCAAGAGAGGGTTCTTTCAGTGCAGCAGTTCCACCCTGCCAGCGCCGTGTCCTATACCACCGGAAGTGTCATTCTGCACCGGTGTGCTGCGGACACCGGATGCTGCTCGCCTGGTGAGGTCTGCGTGGCCCAAGACACCAAGGAAGTGGAGATACCCATCCTGATGACCAAGGGTGGGGACGATAAGATGCACGCCCAAATGATGAAGTTTGAGGACCACATCTCGTGCCACTGCGTGTCGGAGATGACGGTGGTCAAATCGTAGTCCAAGGAGCCTGGAGTTCAAAGGATGAAAAACTGCATTCAACGCCTTCTGACAGTTCGGAGATTCAATCTTGAGACTCGGAACAAAGTTAAACGCTGTGGATAGAGCCAGGAACACTCAGGAGTGCATGATGTGACAGGTCACACCAAGTTTTTGTTTTTATAAGTTATGAAAATCGCTCTTTCATCTGGATGTTCCAGTGCCAAAATCTGTGATACAACCAACAACGTGGTCCGGCCACCAGCTCACTGTATTATTATATTATTTATAGCGTTATACATTTTTAAATGTACAACAATCTCTACACTGTACATGTAACACATGCAATTGCTGTAATAATTTATTATCCCTTCGAAACCTCCTTGTACTGTACGTGAAGTGCCAATTCTGCACAAATTTGTACAAATTCCAGTAAATATTCTGATCATATTTTGAGTACATTTCCGGTTGATATATTTTACTTGATGCCTATTTATTTATTTCTGTATTTATTTTTGTGCGCTTGTATTTATTTTATGTTTATCTGTAATAACTGCAGACTCTCTATTAATTTATTTCTTAGTGCATATTAGAAAATGTTTTGTTAAAAAATTGCTACTTATTGAAGGGAATTTTAATTTGATGAACCTGTCAATAAACTAATTTATTACATGCATATATCAGCTTTCTCCATTTTTTTGACTTACAGATATTCATATCTTGAGGTGGTGGGCAGCTAGTAATGAATTCTACGATATACTGTATTTGGCTTTATTTAAATTCTTGAATTCGTGATAAATTTCAAACATGGTTAAATACTAATAAACCGTAGCAAAGTTTAATGACATTTACGAG